>OZ020282.1:12560842-12736089 GCA_963971205.1 Aethes cnicana
CTGTCACAGGATCTGGGATTTTGTAAAACGTCTGTATAAATAAATTAAAGAAAATTTTTACTGTCAGAAAAAATCATAATTAAATACTAAATACCGCTACAGCAACTTATTGTTAATAAAAATTCAAAATATTAACTTCTTCCTTACCTAGTAGCGATCAAAGTAATAAAACTATTAAAAGGATACAACAGTAGGCAATCCGGGGACTCCGAACCAAGGCCCAGGCGTGAGCGTTAGTGAATCTGCTATGCTGTAGGTCTGTAATATGAATATTACATCATGTATATCTCATCGTAAGAAGCACTAATAATACTACTACAGCCTATTCGCGTCCCACTGCTGGGCACAGGCCTCCTCTCATCACGAGAGGGTTTGGGCTATAGTCCCCACGCGGGCCCAGTGCGGATTGAGGACTTCACACACATCTTTGAATTAATTCGCAGATGCGTGCAGGTTTCCTCACGATGTTTTCCTTCACCGAAAAGCACAGTGGTTAATTCAAATTGAATTTCGCACATTAGTAAAGTTAGAGGTGCGAGCCGGAATCGAACCCCCGACCCTCTGCATGAGAGGCGGTAGGTCGAACCACTAGGCCACCACGGCTTTTTTTCTTTTTTTTTACTGTAATAATAGTCAATAATGAATACCTAATTTATTGTAAGAGACTCTACAATAGTAGTACATAAGAATCGGTAATCGTAATAAGCTGTATAATAATAGGCAATGCTAAGAAGTTCTGTAAAACAGTCATTGTAGGAAGTCCATAAGGATCGGTAATCGCCAAAATTCTGTAATAATACATTGTAGAATTAGTACGTCGATAGGTCATAATAGAAAAATATTGGTGAATTGCAGATTTGAGCTTAACCTAATTCTGATATGCAGGTTGAAACATTTAGGGCCGATTTTAAAACATACTCTGGAATAAATCCAAATTATATAAACTATTCGAAGAATGAATTTTATTTGACGATTGAAAAAGAAATCGGGTTTTAGATAATTATCAATCACAATGACATTTTTGTCGAGTTTCATTTATTATTTTCTTTAGATACGAAATAAGAATCATTATTTAATACAATGACAACCTACCTCATCTCTCGCCATAGCCGCTGGTAAAGCGAGCGCGTGTCCCCTCAAATGCAGATGCAGACCGCGCTTGTTGCATACGTCGGAGAGGGGTCCTATCGGGGTTCCACTGCCCAGCGGTGGGGCGCCGGCGTCGCCCAACACGAGCAGCGGCGTGCGATCGAGAGACAGGTCCTCTTCGCATAGACGATCTAGGGCTTCTATGTCCATGCCGCGACCTATACCAGATACAAGTTTATAGAGACTGACAATCTCCTTACATAGCGGCATCGGAATAGTAGATTGTGTGACTAGGGAGCAAAATGGTATATTTTACCGCGGGTGACGGATTGAATCCAGAGCGACGCGAAAGATTCCAGAATAACTAACGTGGAATATTGAGCTAGCGAGGGATTCAAGCTATGTCACCCAAGGTTTAAATAATTTTGCTACCGTGTTGCACACTCTGCTTTTCACTCCTCCTATGAGAAAACCAGTAGCAGCAGGGAACAAAATCGTACTTTGCTCCCTAGAGAGCAAAATCTTCCTTTGCTCGCTGTTTGCGGGGTAGAAATGGAGAGGGAGCAAAATCGCATTTTGCTCCCTCTTAACGGGGAACAAAGTACTCCTTTTCGAATAGGAGGAGTGAAAAAGATTTTTATACAGGCTATTGAGGTAGCGACATCTTTTATCATATTTAACTCCTATTTCCTGTACGTTTAATTTGTACTGAGGTTGTCTTTTTAAAAGTAGGTGGTAAATAAATATAGGTTTATTGCAATAAAACACGAATATTACACATAGATACATATTTAAATCTAAAATCAAATCAAGTAATGGTGGTAAATTAATTTATGACAAGTAAAAGTACTCGCATGTGGCAAATTTTAATGAATGTTTCAATTTAGATTTTTTCTACGATGGTTGTACAACTTGTACAAGTGGTTGAAGCCTGATGGTGAATGGAAACTTTAGCAGTGGCTTATGTGGGTAATATCTTGGGACATTTCACACGTATAGACCTAGCCCCAAATTAAGCGACGCTTGTATTATAGGTCCAAATAGTTATACAGAGAAATACATAAATATAAATACTAAACATACTCGAGTACAAACATTCGTGCTCATCACACAAAGTTTGTTCTGAGCGGGACTCGAATCAACGTCCACCGAAACAGAAGGTAGGGTCACTACCAACTGGACCAATCCGTTTGTCAGAATTGAAGTGATATCAGCATGGGGACTATCAGCTATCAACCTTTGGAAATTTTACCTAGAGGGTCTGCCGTCTTTTGATAAGCCTGTACCTCTAAATAGACCAGCGCTGGCATTTAATGCTAGCACATGCTGAGTTGGGACCATTTCGTGACAGGCCACAACACTTTTTCTTTTGTTCTGTATAAATGTTGCTCTTTTTGTCTTTTGTGTGTGTGTTGTGTAATGTCATGAATAAATGTTTTTTCTTTCTTTCTTTAAATCTGCTGTTATGCTAAAACCTGTCGCTCACCTGTGGAGTCCACGGGAACTGGTCTGACGCAGGCGAGGGGCAGGCCCAGCTGTCGGCACAGATGCTGTACCACGCCCAGGGGACTCGCCACGCAACTATAGATGCATGGGAGGCGCGTCGAGAACGCCAAAGCTGTAAAAAATATCTTAATATGCATACTGGATGGATTAAAAAAAAATACGATATTAGAGGACGAGATGCGCGCCCTTTTGCCGAGACTGAGAGATGGTATCGTTTTTTTTATTACTCAGTAATAACCAAGTCACGTAATAACAAGTTGTATCGTCCACAAATATCAATTAATAGTATATTTTGATGCAAGTGCGAAAAGTTTGTCATTTTATTACAATTTCGCAGTTCTATCAAATGACGTTTTTTAATACATTTGCGAAAAAAAGAATAAAGAAATAAACAAACAGGTGAAGCTCAAAAAACTTTACGCACTAGTTCGTAAAAAACAACTTTTGGCACCCTCACTAGCTGTCAAAAAACAAAAAGCGCTCGTTAGGCAATGACAAACTTTTGGCACGTTCAACAGGTATCGAAATGTTCACTTTTTGAGCAACTGTATTAAAAATATTTTATAGTTTTTGCGTGTGATGAGAGGAGGCCTGTGCCCAGCAGTGGGAGACAAATAGGCCGTAGTAGTAGTGACCATTATTAATAATAAATAAAAAACAACGAAAAAAAACATCCGAAAATTTGGGATTTTTTAATTAAGCCTACTTGCGGTCATAGTCACAATTTGTTTTCCTTTTTTTGGCTTGGCAAGTTTCATCTCCATATTGTCTATCTATTTATAGCTTAAATAATAATATGTCCTTCGTCCATTATCAGTCCATGGCTGGAAATGACGAGATGAGGACTGTATGGGGATGCAATGAAAATGTTATGGTTTACCTTATTTGTATTTACTTTAAATATAATTAAATGGGAATATTTACATTAGACAATTCATACTTCCATACTAATATTATAAACATGAAAGTGTGTTTGCTTGTCCTTCCTTAATGTCGCAACGATTGGACGGATTTGGATGAAATTTAGTATGGAGATAGTTGAGTCTCGTACTCTCACTTTGTATCCCGATATTCCCACGGGAACGGGTCTTCCACGGGTCAAACCAATTTTTCAATACTTCTATAACTATAACTGTCTATATATACTTACAGTATCATTGGGTACGCAAATTCTAAGTCTACGCGGGACGAAGTTCGCGGGCATCGGATAGTCAACTATATGTCAAGAAGCACAGGAAAACAAATGGATCTAGACAAGTAATCAAAGTAGAGATCTTCTACTATCTAAAGTCCCGCGCCTTCACATTTCAAAACGCTTCAATGTATTTAAAAAGCACCACCAACACTCTCAACACATGTGTGCGTGCTGAGACAGCCATCAACTATGCGTTGATAGTGTTGCTTTTTAGGGTTCCGAAGTCCACTAGGAACCCTTATAGTTTCGCCATGTCCGTCCGTCTGTCCGCACTATTGCTCGGAGATGCTTAGTTCTAGAAAGCTGTAATTTGGCATGAATATACATATTAGTTACGGTGACAAAGTGGTACAATAAAATTTTGAAATATATTTTTTTATAGGGTACCTCCCCTACTGGTAAAGCGGGGATGTAATTTTTTTTTCTTGCGTACCCCATGTTGTGGCATATCGTTGAATAGGTCTTGAAAAAATATTGTGGGTTTGTTAAAACCATTTTTCGATTAAGTGATGCGTTTGTCAAATATTAAGCTTTAAACTGCTATTTTTTGTTAGAGTCACGTGTCCCCCCCCCCCTGCCAGCTAAATGGTGGTATTTGGATGGCTGAAAAAAATCACGGTTGTGGCGTATATAACGTAGTTGAAAGGAAAACTATCACAGCTAAGTAGGCTGTACAAATTTACGAGTCATTAGTCGACTTATGAAATGATTAAAAAACCAATGATTTTTCTCGAGCGGCAGGGGCGTCGGGCGGGCACGTCATACCACAGGCTAGCTAGATGCTAATAAGTCTTAGAAAGGTACTGTGGGCATCGTCAACTTCGGAACCCTATAATTTGCGCGTGGCCCGACACGCACTTGGCCAGTTTTTAAATAATAATAAAAAAAATTAAGCGTTTTGAAATGTGAAGGCGCGGGACTTTAGATAGTAGAAGATCGTTAGTATGCATCGAATCCAAAGGAATTTTTAAACATCAACAAAAGAGTTCGTAACAATGGCCATTCAAAAACAGTACCTCCGTCCTCCAAATAGCGTGGATATTTGTAGTGCAGCAGCATACGTGCCACTCGCACTAGACCTTCCAACTGTTCTTGGTGATAGTATGCATTGTAGTCTGCTAATCTGAAATCAGATTACAAATTTTGCCGTGTACATATTTCGTATCAAAAAATAAGTCAGAACTAGAAAAATCGGTCTCTTTGTTTGTTTATGATAGCCTAGCTCTTCCCCGCAACTGCGTATGCGCAGAAATATCAAAATGAAAAATCCCGTTCTTTTCCGTTCCCGTGGGAATTTCGGGAAATCCTCTCTTAGTGCTCTCCTACGTTCCCTAAGGAACCTGCATGCCAAATTTCAGCTCTCTACGACTAGTAGTTTCGGCTCTGCGTTGATCGATCAGTCAGTCAGTCAGTCAGTTTCTTGTTTTATATATAACTAGCTTCTGCCCGCGACTTCTTCCGCGTGGAATTCGGCTATAACTATACTAAATTATATACTAAAACCTTCCTCTTGAATCACTCTATCTATTTTAAAAAAACCGCATCAAAATCCGTTGCGTAGTTTTAAAGATTTAAGCATACATAGGGATATAGGGACAGAGAAAGCGACTTTGTTTTATACTATGTAGTGACAGTGAAGATTTGCTATGGAATTTTTCGATGTGATTCTGATGGTAAGTGACGATGCAGTCGAGGGTGATAAATGCTTACTTAGTCAGTATCTGTTCACTCTCGACTTGAAAAGATCCAAGTTTTAACTATCGGGGAAGAGACCGACAGGTAGAGAATTCCTCTCCTCAGCTGTGCGCATGATGAAGCATGAATCGAAGCGCTTCGTGCGCGTTGGAGGAATATCTACAACATAAGGATGGAATCGCAACCTAGGCTCCCTTAAAAAACCCGACGGCAACTACACGTCCACAAATCAGGAGATGTGTGAGTTGCTTCTTGATACACACTTTCCAGGTTGTCGGGTTGAAAACACGGCGACATGGGAAGAAGAAAACCACGTACACACTCTACAAGAGAAAAGTGTTGAGGACAATAACATAGCCCAAAGAATCATTACACCGGAAAAGGTTCCCTGGGCAATCAACAGCTTCTCACCGTATAAAGCGGCAGGACTCGATAACGTATTCCCGGGTCTGCTACAGTGGAGCAAGGACACCATACGAGGGGCGTTCAAAATATTCTCGGTATTGATATCTTATAACCTCTTTTTGAATTTGTTTTGTTACTGGCTGGTAAGGTTCATTCTTTGACATTAAAAAAAAGTATAATTCAAACCGAGATGTTCTTTTGTTTTTCTGCAATTTCTGAACAAACACGAACACAATGAGTGAATTAACAATGTTAACGAAATTAGAACATCGTTCCGTAATAAAATTCTTGACGAAACAGGGTAAAAACCAAAAAACCATAAAAGAGGAAATGGATTGTGTTTACCGTGAGTCTGCTCCTTCTTTATCTACAATTCAAAAGTGGTCAAGCGAATTCAAACGTGGCAGGGAGTATTGAAGATGACCCTAGACCTGGCCGGCCTGTAGTAGCTACTTCACAAGAAAATATTGATCAGGTGGAAAACCTTATATTGGAAGATGGTCGAGTGAAGATAAAATCAATAGCTCAAGTAACCAATCTTTCTATTGGTACCGTACATGACATTATCCATGACCATCTTAATATGTCAAAGGTCAGTGCAAGATGGGTTCCGCGAATGCTGACTCGACTTCAAAAAGATGTGCGTGCAGCTTGCTGTTCCGATTTTATTGACCTGTGTGGTGAAAATCCTGATGAGGTGCTGCAAAAGATAGTTACTGGAGATGAAACCTGGGTTCATCATTATGACCCAGAGAGTAAACAGGAGTCCATGCAGTGGCACATTAAGGGTTCAGCTCATCCCAAGAAGTTCAAGGTCGTCCCTTCCGCTGGCAAGGTCATGGCAACAATATTTTGGGATTGTGAAGGAGTATTGTTGATCGATTATAAAGAAAAAGGTGTAAATATCACGGGACAGTACTACGCGAATATTCTACATCAATTAAGGGACGCAATAAAAGAAAAAAGGCGAGGAAAGTTGTCTAAAGGTATTCTGCTTCTGCATGACAACGCCCCTGTCCATACTGCTCATATTGCCAAGGCAGCTATTGCTGAATGTGGGTTCGGAACTATAACTCATCCACCGTATAGTCCAGACTTAGCCCCCAGCGACTTCTTTTTGTTCCCCAATCTCAAAAAGGATCTGCGTGGAAATCGATTTTTTGACGATGAGGCGTTGAAGGCGGCAGTAGAGGAGCACTTTTATACCAAGGATAAAAAATATTTTTATGAGGGATTAAAAAAAATAATTGATCGATCTTTTAAGTGTATTAACATAGGGGGGGAGTATATTGAAAAATAAAAAATATCAAACTGTTCATACTTGTTTGTTTTCATTCCAATACCGAGAATATTTTGAACGCCCCTCGTAACCCCACACTTGGTACAGATATATCGAGCCTGCCTTCTCCATGGCTTTATACCTAGACAATGGAGAGAAGTAAAGGTAGTATTCATACCCAAACCAGGCAAGAGTGACTACACGCATCCCAAATCATACAGGCCAATCAGCCTCACTTCATTCCTCCTTAAGACCATGGAAAGACTCTGTGACAGAGATCTCAGAGACAGGGCACTTGCGTCGTATCCTCTACACGCCCAACAACATGCCTACTGCTCAGGCAAATCAACTGAATCGGCACTACACAACATAGTGACGCCGATAGAATTCTCATTATCAACACAATCAACAACTCTTGCAACCTTCATTGACATAGAAGGGGCTTTTGACAAGACACAATTTCACAGCATAAGCCGAGCTCTTCTTAGCCATGGAGCTGATCAGGTCACAGTGCACTGGATTGACTCCATGCTGAGAAGGAGAGCTGTTCTGGTAACAGTAAATGGAACAACACGAGCAGTTGTGTCCAGAGGCTGTCCACAAGGTGGAGTCCTATCTCCACTCCTGTGGAACCTTGTGGTAAACGACCTCATTAAGACGCTAAATGAGGCGGGCTTCTATACTGTTGGCTATGCAGACGATGTAGCAATCCTTGCAAACGGTAGGTTTGAGGGAGTGTTGTGCGACCTGATGCAGGAAGCACTTAAGATCGTCGAACGATGGTGTTCCGAGCACGATCTTTCGGTGAACCCATCCAAAACGGAACTAGTTATGTTTACAAAAAAACGATCAGCAACTAACTGTAGGTTACCAAAGTTATTTGGAACTACACTCACGTTATCAAAGCAGGTCAAATATCTGGGAGTCTTGCTGGATGACAAGTTGCTGTGGAACAAACACATCGAGAATAAACTGGAAAAAGCCTGTAGGGCTTTCTGGCAGTGCAAAAGACTCATAGGCAAAACTTGGGGCTTACATCCACGAGTAGTCATATGGCTTTACACTGCGGTCATAAGACCAATTATCAGTTACGGCGCAGTAGCTTGGTGGCCCAGGACCAAACTCAAAACCGCCAAGGATAAACTGCAACAGTTTCAACGTCTGGCTTGCCTAGCCACTACTGGTTGCATGAAAACTACCCCCACGGCCGCCCTTGAGGTCCTGCTGGGACTACCTCCTCTGGACTTATTCATACAACAGGAGGCTGCCTCAGCAGCCATAAGGCTCAAAGCCCTGGGCCTGTGGGGAAGACCAAATGGTGCACACAGTACAATAATGGAGGAAGCCATCAAATACGAACCACTGATAGGCGCCCCAAACGACAAAGTACCTAAACAACACAACTTCAACAAGTCCTATCAAATTAGACTTGTTGCAGAGAAAAAGGACCAATCGAGCATACATGAGGTACGCATCTACACCGATGGATCGAAAACCAAATCAGGCACAGGTGCCGGAGTGTACTCACCTGATATCAACATTAACATATCAATGGCCCTGGGTGAGCATAGCTCCATCTTCCAATGCGAATGCGCTGCTATAACCCAGGCTGCCGAGGCAGTAGCCAGAAGAAAAATCACAAATCAAAAGATACGTATAATTTCGGATAGCGCTGCCGTCCTACGAGCACTAGATAGCAAAAACATCAGCTCAAAGCTCATACTAGAGTGCCACTCCTCACTGGAAGCGATCTGCCACAATAACCAGATCACGCTCCAGTGGATCAAAGGTCACAGTGGATCACTAGGAAATGACGCAGCAGACCAGCTGGCTAGAAGAGGGTCAGACCAAGAGGTACACGGTCCGCACCCAATAATGCCTATCGCCTTCAACCAGCTTAGGACATGGCTGCGTCGCAGAACATTAGAACAACACAAAGCTCAATGGACACAAACCACCAAATGCAGACAATCACGGGAGAATGTACCATACCCGGACCGTCGACTCACACGTCGTCTTCTAGCTTTGGAGAGGACTGCCCTACGAACGGTCGTAGGCAACCTCACCGGTCACTGTCCACTTAACAAACACTTGTATGTTATAGGTATAACCGACAGCCCCCTATGCAGGGGATGCCTGTCGGCCGAAGAAACGGCTGCCCATGTCGTCCTGGAATGCGAGATGGTGGTTGCACAACGGGCTGAAATCCTCGGGACACCGGGGTCGCTTCGTGAAGCCTGCGGAGATACCAGGAAAATCCTGCGCTTCTGGTCGGAGCTAGGCTGGCTAGATCCCTAGTCGGCATTTTAACGTACAAAGGCTCAACATAAATGAGCCAAGTGCGGATATTAGAGCCCACAACCATATAAGGATGGAATCCAAGACCACGCCTAGCCCCGTAGTGACGAAATGGGGATGGTGGAATTATCAAACAATTCCCCCGCACACTTTCCAAAGTGTATCCTATAAAATACCGATAAGCAGGCAACTTTACGTCGGTGATCGAGACTGCAATTTATTCTCCACCAGTTTCGAGTCACCAATGAGCTTCCTGGCACGCATGCATATATAGGTAAACAATTTTGTGATTATTGTTACTATGCAAAGGCACAAATAATGATAGTATTACATATCATATGCTATACTCAAGTATCATGTTATAATTATTCAATGACAAATGTTTTATAAAATAAACGATAATGTTTACAGAGTATTTCCTGACCCTGTAATTATCAGTATTATCAGTGTATGAATGTAATCTATTTAAATTAACATTTAATCCTTTCCATTCAATTCTTAGTTATTAGTAAAATTTATGATTTAGATCACGTTTTTTCTAATTCTGTAAATATTAAAAGCACTTCTAATAAGATGAAAATTACACAGCAACTAATGAGTGTATGAAAAGTACCTACTAAATAATCATACATCATTTTATTACAGAACATGCATTTTATTACATGATAAACCTATGTATAAATACCGAAATATACTTCAGCTAATCCTAATATCAACCCAAGGTAAGATAAGAACGGCATTAATTTTTTACCATGTTTGTGTTTGGTATAATTCATGACTAGGCATATGTAAATTTGATTTGTGGTCTCAAAGAATTTGATTGCATCGCAGCAATTGGAAATAATAAATTATTACGAAATCAATCACATTAAATTTAACTTTCCAATATTTTTGTCAAGCATTATTTTTGTTTTCGGGATAGAAAATCAAAATATTAAATACAGTTTTTTTATAAAGGACTTATTTGATTTAACTGAATGTTATAAACATCTTTCAAGGAATCCAATTTTTCCAAGTTTACAAGGAAGCTATCATCTGTTTGTCCGTAGCATTTCCTTCATTCATGTTTCAATAAACACAATACTTACTGAGACCGACATGCTCATCATCTTCGCTGACTCTGAACCGAAATTTCTACCCACAGATGGTCACTATTTAGAAACCATTGTAGCTCCTAGCACTATTATATAAGAAACTAGCTGACCTCGCAGACTTTGTACCACCTTAGATTTTTTTTTGGTATGAAAAATAGCTTACGTCCTATTCTCAGACCTACTGAACATGCACTCCAAATTTCATAAGAATCGGTCGAGACGTTTCGGAGGAGTTTGGTTACAAACACTGTGACACGAGAATTTTATATATTAGATAATGTAATATTTTTGATCTTAATGTCATGACTAGCTCTAGCTGTAAGTGTCATTTTTGTAATAATAATAAATAAAATGTTTATTGTTATTCAAAGGTTTCATTCCTGTGTATGGAATTCATGTATATTGATTTTTAAGCAGAAACAGACGCGAGTTATCTAAACATCCACATGCAATCCATTGTTACACACACAAACAAGTGAGATAACAAATTGAGCGCATATAAGTGTGACTCACAGCTTTATGCCAGAAACGCGACGTCATACCTGAACATGTGTGCCATCCAGCGGGTGGTTTCGCTAGCTACGTGCGCCCCGAGACGCGACGCGTGACTCCGCTCCAGCCTCCCAAACAACGCCGCTATACTGTGAGACAGAATGGCCGCCCGCGTCACAGCGTCGGTCGGCAACAGTGGAGGCTCTAGACTCTCACAACTAGGATCAGTCTTCAACACCAAGTCCTCTAAAACCATCAAAATCTCGTCCATCGACGTTTCCTCTGGTTCGAAGAACCCGGCGCTAATCTTACGCGGTTCCCGGCGTTTCTCATCATCGCTAGTCTCTTGAGCGTTTACGCCGGCTTCCAATCTACCAACCACCTCCGAAACTTGAAACTCTAGCCCGCCAAAAGGGCGCCGGTCCTATAAACAAGATGAAAATAAGAATTTTCCTAATGAAACATGAAGGGCATCATAAATGAGTAATTACCGTCTCGGCCGGCGCTTCACTTGCAGGACTAGGTTTATTGATTTCAGTATCGGTTTCTGGTGCATCTCCCATGCTGCGTGGCGATTTTTTCGCAGATTTATAGCACCTTTTACGATATCACTGAACATAAAAATTTGTAAACGTCACGTATTGTTTTGACGTGGGTCACCGGTCACAGACAATTGGCGTTTTTTTCTTTGTACCTCTTTAAAGTTGCCCATTCAATACAATGGACTTTCACAGTAGCTGGAACAAGTTTAACAAAACCGGAACGGTTTTACCGATTTTCGGCTACTCTATTTTTGACAGTAGTTTGACGTTTCTCTTTTCTACTTTTGACGTTTAATCGAATCGAAAACCAATATTTCAGAAATATACGGGCTAAAATGTCCTTAGCCAAATTATTTTCGGTATCCACGCGAGGTAATAACAAAAGTGAACTCCAAATCTCAGTTAAATATGCCTAAAGTTACCATCTTTAAGTAATCTTTGGTAGTTTTATCTGTTACGCAACTGTTGTTTATAACCTCTGCTGCGTATTTACTACATCATGAACTTGTAAATAGTGAAAGTGAAGAAGTATTTGTTTTGTGTTATCATTGTCCTCTTTGCCTACAACTTTTTCCACTCATTAGAAACATGTTTATACCGCAATATACTTACTTCCAAAAGCTTCAACAGATAAACACAGTTTTAGGGGTATTTTTATAGCCGATATATTTCTTCCAGTGCGTGCAAGCAGCGTGCTATGTCGCGCCTACTCAGCTCCTGCTCAGGAGAAGACGGAGAAGGTGTACCCTGTAAAAGATCCTGGGTATATCTATGTCAACGCTGAACCTCAGGATATGTCTTTCAAAGCCCTGTCCGACAAGGCAGCACAGACCCTGTTCTGGACCGAGCTGGCTAGAGGTTTCGCCGTCACATTGGCCCATATTTTCAAGGTGTTGTATTTTATTTGGAAAATTATATAACCTTGTATTAGAAATACACTGAATTTAAGTTCAAAATTAAACAAAGATTTTGCATACTTGGCTTTAAGTCTTTTATAAATAATAGTCTTTAAAATCTTATAGCACATAAAGACTTTATTTACTTCATAGAATCTTAAAGCATAATTGTGGTTATTTGTAGATAAATAAAATTTAGTAGGTACTTAGAGTTAGCAATGAATTCGATATATTATAAAGAATTTTAACTTTTTTTTTTTCTAATTCACTATCTTTTGCTTCTTAAAAAAAAATGAAAACTAAAACAATGTATTCTGGTCAATTTGTCCAAAATGTCCCAAGATATTTATTTATTATAAATAACTAGTAGCACTGAAAATTGCATTTCATTCTTTCATATATAATATAATATAAAACTTTCAGGAACCAGCAACCATTAACTATCCATTTGAGAAGGGACCTCTCTCGCCTCGCTTTAGAGGAGAGCATGCACTGCGCCGCTACCCTTCCGGAGAGGAACGCTGCATCGCCTGCAAGTTGTGTGAAGCCATCTGCCCTGCACAGGTTGGTTATGACGCACTGCACTCTACTAATACTGTAGTTCACTGCAATCAATTATGATGGCTATCTTCCCATGTGTTTTTGTTCAAAACTGACCTTTGTCTCCCTTGAATAAGAATAAGAGATGACTCAGATTTTATGTTTGACAGTGAGTGTTAAGAGACATGAAGGAATTAAGGAAGTGTGAAGCTAAATGTTGTTCACCGATTGAAATTATTTAGGTAGTCCCTCCCATCATGTAAATAGGTACTCCCATCATGTAAATGTAATTTCTCGTTACAGGCTATCACTATTGAAGCCGAAGAGCGCCAAGATGGCTCCCGGCGAACAACGCGATACGATATTGACATGACCAAGTGCATCTACTGCGGATTCTGTCAGGTACAAACATTACAATCCATACTAATATTATAAATACGAAAGTAACTGTCGGTTACCTCTACGCTAAAACGGCTGGACCGATTGAGATGAAATTTGGCATGGAGATAGTTGGGGTTTCGGGAAAGGACAGGCCGCTTTTTTTCCCGGAAAAACGCATAGTTCCCGCGGGAACGCGATAGCAGACTTCCACGCGGGCGAATTCGCGGGCAGAACCTAGTACAATATAGTTTATTGAACACTACACTTTCAAGGAACAGTACAGACATAATGTAATCACACAAAAGGTATAGCATACAGGCGGTCTTATCGCTTAATAGCGATCTCTTCCAGACAAGCTTTGGATAGTGGAGATGAAGAAAAACAAACTAGGTACATTATAAAAATAAAATAAGAGTTAGAGGAAACAACATAAAACGTGATTATTCGAAGCAAGACTTGTATTCTGTTGTATTGTACAATACTATTTAGAATGCTAAAAATGCATTATGGCAATGGGCGCTTAGTTCATTTCTGACTAATACAACTACAGCAATGTCGGTAATTTTCTTGAAAGACTACTTAATAATTTTTCGTCTCATTTCATTAGCCGTTATATCCTGAGTATGTTTTTGTTCCGTTCTGAATTTTTAGTTTCTTATAAAATATCTCTTAGCTCAGTGTGCCTTGTGGCATAGGCCTCCTCCAACAATTTCCATTGTTTTCTATCTTGGGCTACTTAATCATACTAATCATTTATTGCAGCATATACACAGGTGTTAAAATAGAATAGAATACAATAAACTTAGTCTCTGGTCAGTTGAAATGACAGAAATATTATTTTTAATATAATGTCTTTATTGTAGCTTTGTGCAAGCTCGTCTATTTGCAGCTATTTTATTGGGATTTTCAACCCCAACTTGCAGGAGGCGTGCCCAGTCGACGCGATCGTGGAAGGCCCCAACTTCGAGTTCTCAACGGAAACCCACGAGGAACTTCTGTACAACAAGGAGAAACTCCTGCTCAACGGTGACAAGTGGGAGAGTGAGATCGCCACCAACATCAGAGCCGACCATCTTTACCGCTAGACATTTTGTAGAAACTGTTAGTTTAATAGGTTCAAGAGCTATTTTACTCTGAGCTTATTTGACCTATCGTATGATTCACGGGAAATTCACTTGTCACCGATTTGTTTTTAATTTGTACATAGCAGCTGTTGTCGAAGTAAAATAGCTCTTGAATATAGGAATAATAGTAAATTATTCTTTTGTGATAAATAAATCAATATCTCAGTTAAATGGTATTTCACTATATTATTTAAACAGGTTTTTTTTAATGAAAAGGATCAGTATATAACATTGTTGATTTATTAAAAAACTTACAATATTGAGGTAATTCAGTTCTAAGCATAATTTGCATGATAACATTAATTCAATAGCTCCCTATGATTATGATGAAAATGAAATATCACACAATTCATAATAAAATAACCTTGTCATCAATATAAAAAAAATACATCTTTTTCTAACAATAACACTGAAGTTCTCAACTACCTACACATTTTCACTAGTATGAAGTGTTCCAAAATGAACACCCAAACAAATTCATCAAATCATCATTCACAAAATAATCTTTTTAACTCAATTCACAAAAGTACACAAATAAATACAAGAAATTAAATTCGAGAACAATCCTAATTAAGGCTGGTGCAGCCACCATCAGATATGTGGAAGCATACATTTCATTTCATTTCATTAGCCTTTATATCCTGAGTATGTTTTCGTTCCGTTCTGAATATTTAGTTTCTTATAAAATATCTCTTAGCTCAGTGTGCCTTGTGGCACAGGCCTCCTCCAACAATTTCCATTGTTTTCTATCTTGGGCTAAGCATACAAGGTGATCATAAATATTTGAACATGATCTTATTGTCAAGACATTAGAGTGCTTGTTCAGATAATTTATGGTCACCCTTGTTTGTTCACTTATAACTGATGGCAACTGTACCGATTTTACATAAATTCAAAAATAAAAATAAAAAGCAGATTGGCAATAACTATTTTGGTTCATCGTAAGCTGGGCTATCTATATTGTCTCTGTCCTTTTTGGAACATCTGTATTTTATTTCTGCAGACTAATTGTCAGTTAGTGTGATTCCCTCCGAGTATCTTGTAGCTGTATCGTTCGAGGTCTTCAACAACACTGTCTAGGCTCCTGTCGGCATCTATGGTGAGAACTTCGCAGCCCACGTCCGGTTGAGACAGCCAGTTCTCATACGAATCGTGCACCTGAAATTACAAGACGAGTGAAATACTCTTTACTTCAAAAAATAATCTGTTTAACAGAAGGTTACAAATGTAATATTATGTGCTTGGGAAAATACGTGTAAAACGTGATTTTTCTGGCCACAAGCCTCTCATCACTAGAGGATTGAGCTACAGTCCCCCAATAAGGCCCACAGATTTCTCATGTTTTAAATAAATTAAATTTTCATCAAAATAAAGAATCAATATTATCTGACACACTTTTATTCATTACTTTGAAAATAGAGTGTGTTATATTGATTTAGTAACCCCTGTTACTATCACATTGTATGGTATAGCTGTTGACTAAATTCTTCCAGTAATCACCAAAAATTTTATTATTATTATATAATTGAAATAGTGGTAAAATGTTTTCTGCAGAGTTTGTTTGGCTGTCTTCTCAGCAATTGGCTAGCAACCACTGCTACATTCACTTAATATTGAGCAATATAACAATGCCTGTATATGGCGAATTTGCTGAAAAAATTAACGAATTTGAATTTGAAAAATATATTTATTCATTCCAATAGTAGGTAGTATTAAAATAAGTCTCACTTGTTTTAAATATTCTAAGGGTACTTCAGATTCTTCAGCTCTTCCCCTCTTCATCATCCTCTCCCACACAACTTGCGGGGTTGTCCTCAAATACACTGCAACATCAATTGAAAGCAGCATTTTAATTTCTACTACAAATCTGGAAACTAATTAGTCATTTAAAACTTAATGTTCCAAGTTCAATCGGGAGAAGTTCAAGTGTATGGAAGACAGTAATTTCGTGGGTTGGATGATAAATATTAAATTTATCTGTTCTTTATATATTTCTTTGTCAGCTGTGGATCAGACTAGCGGATAGAGAAAAAAACACACAATGGAATGGAAAAAATAACAAAAAAAGTGGCATGGTCCCTAAACCTCCAAGTCATTAAAAATAGATTTTTTTTTCTGCAAAATTGTATATATCCTTAAAACCAAGACAAACCTATTAGATCCAAGCCAATATCGAGATTATTCTCAGTGTAGTCAAACCAGCTCCTTAGGACTTCATATTCTGCGTCCTCCAGGCAGTTCTGTTTTTTGGCATTCTCTACAAAGCAGTACCGGCTGTTTTGTACAGATCTGTAACATGAGAGAAGATAGTAATACCAAATATGCTACCTGTAGAGTTAACTACTGATACTACAGCCTATTTGTGTTCCACTGCTGGGCACAGGCCAGCTCTCACCATAACAGGGTTTGGGCTAGTCCCCACACAGGCCCAGCGCAGATAGGGGACTTCACACACACCTTTAGAATTACTTCGCAGATGCGTGCAGGTTTCCTCACAATGTTTTCCTTCACCGAAAAGCTCAGTGATAAATTCAGATTGAATTTCGCAAATAAGTTAACTTAGAGGTGCAAGCCGGAATCGAACCCCCAACCCTCTGCATGAGGGAGTAGGTCGAACGACTAGACCACCATGGCTTCAACCAGGTAGAGTTATGCTTTGCCCAAAGGTTTAACTGGTAGAGGATGCCTTATGATATTAAGTTAGCCTTTTGTATTACCTATGTTTTATTAATGAGCAATAAAGTTTAAATAAATAAAGTTGTAAAAGAGGGGTATTTTTAGTTTATTCATTTTAATATGTATCAATCTTACCTCTCAAACATTTTAACAGTGATATCAGGATGTGCCGGAGGACTGATTTGTATCTTGAGCCTGCTCAGGTGCACATAGTGTTGGAATGGGAACGTCCATTTGTTGGCATCACTGTACACTAGACCCAGCAAGTTGTGGCCGCCAACGTTTCGCCATTCCTTCAGGGGTTCCTGTAAAAGATGATAATGTTGACAATCTAAGTGCTGTACAGCGCCAATTAGGGTAAATCGTACATAGGGTAACTGGTTTGAACAGACGAGATGTATGCTCTTAGAGGGAAAATGGTTCTTAAGTCGCGAAACTACCTTAAATCTAAAATTATGACCACCGAAATGCTTACCGGATGTGCTTCAACATTTCGATATTTCTGGAAGAACTTGATACAAGTAGATTTTCCAGAGCCAATGTTGCCTTCAATGGACACTCTGAAAGGCCGCTTTCTCGCTAAACGGGCAGCTGTCCCAACTGATTTCATATTAGACATTTCTATCCGACATAAATAACCTTCATTCAAGCAATTATTTTAACTAGGAGCTGTCCAGCGGATGTTTCTAGCAAAACCTGGACCATTTATTACTTGAAATGTTAAAACAACCAACTTAATCACGAGAGTAGTATATTCCTTGAACGTAATCATCCAAAATTCCAAATTATCCTTCTGCGATGTGACGTGAACTAAATGAAAATGCCTTCCAATAAATAAAAGGCGCCAAAACAATTTTTGGTAAATACGAAACGTCAAAATGAAATATTCATTAAATGTCAACGTCATAGACTAAAGCAGTTTGAGTAACTGATTAAAACGCGGATAGAATTTTCTCCCAATTTAGATCCCGTAACTTTTCTCGGGTGCTGTCACTGAGGGGAAGTAATTTGCGTGTTTATTTATCAGTTTATCCCAGCCGTAATAAGTTTTGTCTACAATAAGGACAGCGTTGATGTGAAGGAAGGACAAACACACTTTCATATTAATAACATCCCCGCACCTCAAAAATAAAATTTCAGGTTTCTTCTGCGGTGGTTCAGTTGAAACAAAATTGTATGGGAGCGCTGCGTTCGGGTGACGTTATTCGAAATTCCAAATCTGAAAACCGCATTCGGAAACCTAAGATTTTCGCCCAGCCTTAAGGTTAAATAAAAGTAAAAGAAACGTTTTCAAACCATACCTATTGTACCTATGAAAGTAATTATTGAGATAATCTCAATTTTTTATTATAAATACTTAGTTTTTAACTTATTACATAAAACTTAGACTTAACCTACCTATTATTTAAATACAGAGGATATTTCTCGATCTATAATAAGTTTTACATTGTAGAGTGTATTGGTTAGAAAATGTACTAAGTATATAATTGTACTTACTCAACACATAAATAAATAAATCTATAATAGAATGACTGGAAAACACAGGCGAGAATCTCGCGCTTGTCTAGTTTTTTCAACAGTATTCGGAATATACTAATCAACTAACCAACCGAGAAGCACCTGTGCTTGAATGAAGCACATTAGGATGGGTAATGGGTAGGATAGATAGGGATGAGGTCGCTCGCTATGCCTATTCACACGGGAACGAGAGCTAAGTTTACAACTTTCCAAATTATTCATTTATAAAAGAATATAGGATCCCCTGTAAACCGATTCATTCGTTTTACCTGAATCTTCAATTATCCAGAGGCTTCAAACTAAAACCCCGCAGCGGAATAAACAGGGAGATTGACAGTTCCATTTAGAAATGAAACGAACGGATGGAGCTGACTGACGGGCCTGCAACAGATAGGTATATCATTTCCGGTGCTAGATAGAGAAATCAATCCCGTTACTCTATGCCCAATTATACAACTGGCAACGTGGAATATGTTTTCCGTTTTTTTAGGGTTCCGAAGTCCACAAGGAACCCTTATAGTTTCGCCATGTCCGTTCGTCCGTCCGTCCGTCCATCCGTCTGTCCGCACTATTGCTCGAAGATGCTTAGTTCTAGAAAGCTGTAATTTGGCATGAATACATATTTTAGTTACGCTGACAAAGTGGTACAATAAAATTTTGATTTTTTTATAGGGTACCTCCCCTAATCGTAAAGTGGGGATGTATTTTTTTCTTGCGTACCCCATGGTGCGGCATATCGTTGAATAGGTCTTAAAAATATTGTGGGTTTGTTAAAACCATTTTTTGATTAAGTGATGCGTTTGTGAAATATTTTAGTGCTATTTTTTGTTAGTCACGTCTCCCTCCCCCCTGCCAGCTAAATGGTGGTATTTGGTTGGCTGAAAAAATCACGGTTGTGGCATATATAACGTAGTTGAAAGGAAAACTATCACAGCTAAGTAGGCTGTACAAACTTACGAGTCATAGTCGACCAACTTATGAAATGATTAAAAAACCAATGATTTTTGTCGAGCGGCAGGGGCGTCGGGCGGGCACGTCATACCACAGGCTAGCTAGATGCTAATAAGTCTTAGAAAGGTACTGTGGGCATCGTCAACTTCGGAACCCTATAATTTGCGCGTGGCCCGACACGCACTTGGCCGTTTTTTTTTTCATCAGTCGTTACACTCCAAAAAAGCATTCTGCACTACCAACATAACCACAGAATTCACATTGTAGTTTTTGTTTGTAATTTCGAGTCGTACAAAAAGTATATGCAACGCTTCTCTTGCATAAAACAATTAAGAAAATTCCTAATTAAAATCACGCGTGGGTTTGCTTTGTGTATTTGAACTGGGGCTCAATTCGGAAATCCGTTTAATTACCATTTTCATGCATATATATAGGACGATACACAGCCAATTAGGCGCGGCGAAGCTCTTACGCCGGTGACAGAGCAGCATAGTACCTAACCTACATGTAAAATATACTCTGTGTTAACCAATAATGTTATTTATTGCTTAAACCGCGCGCCACACGGGTTTGATTCAGTTGGTAGTGACCCTGCCCACTGTTCCGACGGTTGTGGCAAACTTTGTGTGATAAGCACGAATGTTTGTACCTACACGAGTCATGGATGTTACAGTATATTTATATATTTGTATGTATTTCTCTAGGTGAATTTGTGTGAAATATCCCAAGAATCCCAAATATATTACTTAATTGTGTCGTGCTCTAACAACATTATACACCTACGTAAATATACTTACCTATACAGGATGATTCAGGAGTCGTGAGCAGGATCAACCCTACGGATTCATTTAACTATAAGCTACTCTCTAATACTAGTATTAGTGTGATTAAGTAACTTTTTTGAAGTGTTAAAAAAAAACAAAGTGTTTTTAATTTTGCACGTTAAGTTTGGTCACTCTACAATTAGAATACTTCAGTCAAGTACCGGTTCTCATTTGTCTAGTCAACGTCAAATCAAATTGATTGTCAGCAGATAACACGTCGGTCTAGTTACTTTTGAAACGTCGTATGTCGTCTGAGGAGTCTACTTACTTTCGAAACATCGTATCTCCCTTAGCATTACCATGTGAATCTTTCAATGTTTGAATAATGATATGGCGGAGGCATGATTTTATAGTACATTACACACCTAGGGCGGTCAAGTAAAGAAAGTCTCAGATCGCGGGTAATTGAGGCCCGAGCCGGAGGCGAGGGCTATAATCTAGCGGTCTGAGGGTTTCTTTACGACCGCCCGTGGTTAGTATACGATTTTACGTCACCACCTGGCCGTGAAGAGGGATTTTTCGTAGCGCCCAAGGGCGGTAAATCCCGCTTTTCGGCTGTGACGTAAAAGAACTTTTTTTGCAGAATTCAACAATATAGAACAATATCATCAAACGTAACTGTTGACAATGCCAAAAGTGACAATTTATTTTATTCTTTATTAAGTGCTGTCATTACAGTTAAAGAGGTTGGGTATCTTTATCAATTACTCATTAAGGGTAACCATGATTAGAGACTTAAACTCTTATTTAACAAATAGTAAAAAATAAATAAAAAGATGTGTGGTGGTTTAACTAACTTATGATGTTAAACGATGCAGTAATATTAACTGTATATGTAGGGTTGACCCTGTATACCACTATACGACATTTCGGAATGCTTTAAGTGCTATCTACAATTTAACGACCTAAAACGTTCGTGGCCAGTGCTAACTTTCCAAATACAAAATTTCGACGATGCTGAGTTTCAGCACCACCCGTCGTGTAAAACTTTTAAAATGGTATACGAGTGAGTACCGAGTTTAAAAACAGAACGCCACGCCAACGTATAAGCGCAACGTAGGAGCGTTGTAGCTAAAATTCGCCCATTATTAAAAGTACGAGATGGCTCATTATTATACTTATAATGGAATAATGAGTGCATTGTTGACTTATTGCGAAAGCACTTCCCTCGCACTCTATTGTTAACGAGTCAGCTCAGTTTTTATGCCACGCTGCATTGTGGGTCGTAGATAAATCCTTGCTATAGGTAGACAAGGGAATTAAAAATGCCTTAATCATAGTGAGTGGCAAACGGTCTGTTAGTCAGTGCCAAACGTGGAAGAAAAAAAGTGACACCAACAAAAAATAACGACTCCCGCAAAGTGCGTTTTTATTATTTAACAACCAATTATCGTACTCAATAAACTTGCAAATTCATACAATGGTTGAGAATTAAGACCCGAGATATTACAACCGCGAGTTTCCCCCGATCCACCCTTAGGTTATAAAATTCACATGAAATCTGTTGACAACAGGAGCAGAGTTCAAGAATTAATTAGGTACGTTTTACGAGTCTATTTACGATTAAAACTTTTGCTTCTGTTAATTTGAATTTATCCGCCTTTAAATGAAGGTCTTTCCCAAGGGCGATATTCATTATAGACATTTTTAATTTTATTTTGAGAATGCCACACTTTCTTGGAGCTTCTTATGAACGATCAAGGAAAAGTAAATGAATATTTTAAGCATTTATAGTCTGTAGATAGGTAAAATTTAGGAAAATTTGTTAAATGATACGTACCAATTACTTACATTAAAGCATTTCTTTTATACTACCCGAGTATCAAGCACTATCAAACTAAATTCATCAAAGGAGAGGAGAGGAATGCTTCATTTTGTAGAATTTTCTCGAAATATTCCCTTATTTTGCATTTAAATCCCCGGTTAGTTTTACGGGGCACTCAGACTCGAAAGTAATTCTTAAGTTCAATTTGCTACATTAACTTTTACTGTTCGTACAAAGAAAGTTAGTTTCTGCGGGAGTGGGTTTTAATAGATATTTTTGCGGAGGAACTTGAGATAACTACGAGCAACGTTTAGAAATGAACTTTCGCTTTGGCCTTTTTACATTTAGCCGGTGCCGGATAAAATGAGTTTAGTTTCGGATTGGAATACATTCTATGATTTCTGGTAATAAGTAGAGGTTTCATTTTCTTACTTCAATGTTAATTGTTTCAGATAAAGTTTTCTATGGTAAAATGCGACTTTCTAGACACACCTAATTCTGAAAGTCATCAAACTACTTATTAATTCACCTAATCCACTGGGGTGTAACACATTATTACTAGTAGACCTTATTAAATGGTTTATATTAGAGGGTAGTACCTAATATTAGCGATGCCCAGCAGGCTCATTGCGTTTGGCCACTTGGTCGTAGAATCGGTGAGAGGAATCCTAACCTAGCATGATCAAACGCAATAACACAGCCGGCAGCACGAAATTGGTCGGAGTGGCGAGCTTTGAGAGTGGCTTATGTAGCAGTGGACGTCAATCACTCTGATACGATGATGACAATGTATTAGGTAGTGTTTTTTTCTGCATAGTTGTGCGCCGTGAAATATTTTTTACACGCATCTACATTTCTCCCCATCGACGCCAAGCTAACTTTTAATTTCTGCATCTTTTTTCGTCCTCTTAAATAAAACCAGTGCGTACAATGGCGCTTCGACGGGTGACAACGCATTGTCCCGCTTGAATGGGAGTAGCGAACCCCTTGTTTCACGGTTCGTGTCGATTCTAACTTGTTTAATTGGTTTCTGATTGTCTATTGACATCTTGATTCTTGTAATTTGGTTTATTTGGTATTTAGTGATAAAACTTAAAAATAAAAACATTGATAAAATTCATTCACTTATATATGTACTTATGTATGAGATGTAAACAAGTTCACCTTTATTTAATTTATTAATTTATTTTATTGGTAAAATAAACGAGCGCACAGGCCATCTGATTATATGCGGTCACTGCCACCCATACTCATAAATTATCTACTATTATTATACCTATTCAAATATCACGCTGAGGACGTAAGGAAATGTCAGGAAAGCCGTGCTAGCTTAGATTAAGTATCTCCTAGATGCGCTATATAGCGTACCCCGGTAAGGGATAGGCATATAAAATGTGTATGTGTGCGTCAAGTACATGGGGTGGCCAGGTGGGTAAAAAATTACCCCACTCCAATAACTAGCTATCACACGCGACTTTGACTGACGGTTAAAATTTAGAGGAACAATAGTGATTAACTAGCTGTTGCCCACGACTTCGTACGCGCGTAAATATTAAAATGTAATAATTCCATTTTTTCCCGTTTCCGTGGGAATTTTGGGAAGTCCTCTTAGTGCTCCCCTACACTCTCAAAGGAACCTACATGCCAAATTTTAGCTATCTACTTGCCTTTTATATATACAGAAGATATATATGAGAGTGGCTCCTAACACGGAAAGACCTGTTATAAAGACTGTAGTCTTTATAACAGGTTTTTCATGTTTTGAGAGATTCCCGGATTGGTCCATCAAAATGGACTCCCTGTATTTCTAGCTAGGTAGATACCAGGTACCTACTACAGAAGAAATGAAAATGCAAGTATATGTTCACTCATTTATGTTCAGTGTACATAAATCTAAAAAAGATCCCGTCGAATGTTGACGTTTCTCTTTAGTGACGTCGGTAAAAAATGTCACAGTTGATCAATTACTAGTTACTATTTCGTCTTCAGTTTATTAATTTTATTTTTGCAGCATAGCTTTTCCCCAAATATTGGGTATCTGGTGGGCACTCTTATATTTCACAGCTGGTATCCCGAATCGTAGCTAAATTAAAAATACAGCTTGACTCATGGTGTCATGCATATTAATCAACATCGTAATTTGGGCGGTTAATATTAAAAACATCGATATTTTGAAAATGATTCATTCATGTTATTATTCAAAGATAGTGGGTCAATTTAATAGCACATGAGCGAAATATAACTTACGTAACGCTATCATACCGAACAAGATGAGTTTAAATGGCCAAAATGAAATACTTACGCTCGAAAGGTTATGTTTTCATAATTTTGCTGGGTACGTCTTTTGTACCTGATGGTCGAGCGAATTATAATCGCTATCTTATAGGGGCAAACATATATTAGTAAGAACAGTGCACTATGATAAAATATCTGCAATATTTTCTTGTATATCAAATAATTTTGTTGATCACACCAAGTCACACTGACATAATGACTACTCTTTTGTTTGCCACAGCTCAGCTGTGGCAAATACGGAAAAGCTGGTACGCCGATAAGGACAAAAAATCTATTACTTCTCTCATCTTTCACATTAAGAAATGTATAAATGCATCCCGCTCGCACGCTGTCAGATTCGACATGCCATCCCCTTGCGTGCTAGAATTGTCTATGGCTTGTTATTATGCGTCACGCTGGCAGGCTTGGTTCGTCGGTAACGTTAATTCGATGAGTAAATCGGTCAGTCGATTAATTTGGGATTTATTTACATGATGAGCGTAGCGAAAAGTAATCAGAATCACTGTTCGTTAGTTTCCAGTAAAATTACAGTTAATGATGTCTATTTACAACTGTTAACATGAGTATGGGATTACATTTTTTGCAACGTGACAGATTTCTACAGCGTTTAAGACAGAAAATCATCAAATTAGATCTCAGTGCCTATACTATACCGAATCAGAGCACTTTAGAGCAAAGACGATCGAAAAGATCAATAAAACAACGATGTAATTATTTTCAAACATTGTTATTATTATTAGTTCTACACGTGACCGTGAGTTTGAACCCGTGCTTCGGCCGAAGTATGAAGGCACGCGGGTCGAGTCTCCGCGTCGCTTCTCCCCCGCTGGTGGAGTAGTGTCGGAAAAACTGGAACAGGAACACCTTTGCTGCTGTCACTGCGAACCTGGACCCTGGAAACATACAGTGACATAAAACATAAACATATTTCATGGCGCACAACTGTGGTCACCAGTATAGATATAAAGTACCTAATAGTATTATTCTGAAGAACGTTATGAGGGTTAGGCTCAAAAATTGGACTATTAGTCGTTAAGGGCAGAAATGAAAACATGACAAAATTAACTATGGATTAAAATTGTAATACTATTTTGATAGCAGAGAGATAGAATAGAGAATAGAGTTCGGTTGATAATCGCTTATAGATCAAAATTACATAATTATTATATTATTTCAAAATATCAGGATGATGTTGAACGTTAGTGGTAAAAGAGGGTCCCTATTGGAACGCATAAAATCAAAACGCAGTGTCATAACGCATAAAATTAAAACGCATAATGGCAAAACGCATAACGTAAACGTCACAAGTTATTTTATGCGTTTTGACATTATGCGTTATGATTTTATGCGTTTCGAGATTATGCATTTTGCCATTATGCGTAAAAACATTATGCCATAGTGCTGTTATGTCAAATGATAATTATGCCATATGAAGGTTATGCGTTAAAATTTTATGCGTTATTCATTATGCGTTATGACATTATGGTAAACATGATTATGCGTTCGGAGGGGCACCCGGTAAAAGAACGTGCCACAGCCTATCTACATAATACATTAGGCGATAGCAAAAAAAAAGGTCAGTAATAGGGGGCTCCTATGTTCCTTTCAACTGCTTAAACTACGGTTGCAACGCCGCGACGCGTGAGCGATCCTATAGGGAATCTCCCTGTCACTATTTAAGACTTCGAATAACGCCCCAGCTAACTTTAGAACAAATTCAACAAGACCACTTCGGTAAAGGAGTCTTACCAATGCAATGCCTCGGTCCAGTTCCGAAAGGCAGGTACGTGTAGGGAAGTATTTGAGCCTTGTTGTCAGGCGCGAATCGCTCAGGGTTGCAGGTGTGTGGGTCCGGCCAGTACCGCTCGTCTCGGTGTAGTGAGTAGATCGGGAGCCATACGTGGATCCCGGCCTCGGCCTGAAAGGAAAATTGGAGATGGAACACTTTTCCTGCGGTCCGTGGTGGTGGCGGTTGTCACGGCTCGCGGCCACGACTTCGCGCGAGAGCGGGAGCGCTGACGTCATACCAAAGAATACGGCTAAGTGACTTTAGCCGTGTTTTTAGTTCTTAACATGGGCGTATTAAGAATATTTAATAATATAAGTATTAACGAAATAGTTTAAAGTTAATTCATCATCATCATCATCATCATTTCAGCCGATAGACGTCCACTGCTGGACATAGGCCTCCCCCAAGGCACGCCACTCAGACCGGTTCTGTGCCACTCGCATCCACCGCGTTCCCGCGACCTTTACAAGGTCGTCACTCCATCTTGTTGGAGGCCTACCGACAGCTCGTCTACCGGTTCGCGGACGCCACTCCAGGACTTAAAGTTAATTGTCTTTTAAAAATTAGTTAAAAATAACTAAAATATTGTTCAAAAAATTGTTAATAAGAAGTTAGATTTAGTAAGTGACGTTTGTTTCTTTCTTTTGACACATGTGGTGACCTTCTGTATTGATAAGACATTTAGATCTTAAGAATGCATGTAAAAACAAAACAGTGAAACAGTGTACTTATTGTTGAAGGTTCTAATAAATAAATAAATAAAAAAGTATTCAGCGAAAAAAAGCCGAGTCGAACGGTATTTTCTTTTTTTTTCTAGCGTGGTTAGTTTCCGAGATAGCCAACCGGCGGGCGTTTTAGGCTTGTTTCACACGTACCAGAGCTACGCCCGACCACGTATTGTGTGTGATTATGGTTGGCGTATGGTTGTGGTACGTGTGAGACAACATTGCGCGCGACGGTCGCTAACCGACGCGCGGCGGGCGTCACGATCGCGCAATGTGTCCGTAAAACGCTCGCCGCTGCCGCTCTCGCGCGAAGTCGTGGCCAAGCGATAAGAGCGCGAACCGTCGTGCGAATCGCACAACCGCACGGTGAGGCAGAGCCAGTGTTTATAATGCGGTTATTGTGTTCAAATAGAGATTGAAGCCGTGGTGGCCTAGTGGTTCAGCAGAGGGTCGTTTTTTACTCAAAAAAAAAACCCTAAATATCAAAAGCTTCCCATGACATTTCAAATCGATTTACGGGGTATTCAAATTATGTTTTCAATCAATGTCATAAATTTCATAAACATTGTTTATACAAGATACTTACAACAAAATTGTTCTCGCCATCAAGACGCGTAGGTCCAAAGTCGTAGCGCACGACGGACCGCCGATCCGCGGCGCCTACCAACGGCCACAGCCTTAGCACCTCTGTGAAATCAATTTTTAGCCACTTAATCATCATCATCACGTTCTGCCCAGCTGGGGCCAGCTCAGAACGGTCTCGTGCCGCTCGCATCCACTATAGTCGTGCGATCTTTACTCAGGTCCTCGCTCCATCTTGTTGGAGGCTTACCGACAGCTCTCCCGGTTCGCTCGAGAACTTTCCGGCCCCATCGGCCATCAGTCCTGCGAGCAATGTGCCCCGCCCACTGCCACTAAAAGTTGCGCAATTCTCCACGCGCTAAAATGTCGGTGATCCTAGTTCTACTGCGTTAGCCGCTTTAGAGATGTTAAATACGAGTAAAAGAGTGCGAATTGGGTACTTCGCACACATCCTTGAATTACTTCGCAGATGCGTGCAGGGTTCCTCACGATGTTTTCCTTCACCTAAAACCTGAGTGGTAAAACCTTACCCCGTATCGTCCAGTACGATAGATCAGTCAAGATGACTTCATCGATCAACTGTAATGGTTTAATAGCTTCTGAAGAATTCGGTTATCCCATTCCCGCGGGAACTATATGCGTTTTTCCGGGACAAAAGTAGCCTATGTCCTTTCCAGGGACTGCAACTATATACAATTCCAAACTTCATCTAAATCGGTCTAACGGTGTAAGTGTGAAGCGGTAACAGACAAACAGCGTTAACTTCGCATTTATAGTAGGTACTAGCTTCTGCCCGCGACTTCGCCCGCGTGGAATTCGGTTATTGCGCGGTAACTATGCGTTTTTCCGGGATAAAAAGCAGCCTAGATGTCCTTTTCAGGGACTCCAACTATATGTATACAGTTCCAAACTTCATCTAAATCGGTCTAGCGGTTTAACCGTGAAGAGGTACCTAAGAGACAGTGTTACCTTCGCATTTATAGTATTAAGTATGGATTAGATTGTGCCATAAGTGAGCAGACATTTACCATTCACACACATCTCGAAGTACTCAAGATTCTGTATATGTTCAAATATCTCCTTCGCGTCATCCTCTGGGACCTGATCCAACTCTTGTTGAAGTTTTTCCTGAATTCCTGGGTTCAGCGCCATCTCGTAGAGGAAATAGTTAATCAAGTTAGCCGTAGTGTCGTAGCCCGCTACGTAGAA
This sequence comes from Aethes cnicana, assembly GCA_963971205.1. NCBI lineage: Eukaryota > Metazoa > Arthropoda > Insecta > Lepidoptera > Tortricidae > Aethes > Aethes cnicana. Next base: position 12,589,713 of record OZ020282.1, read on the forward strand.
CAGAACAGCTTGGGCTACGAGGTCGTCGTCAGAATAACCTAAAAAAAAAGTGGTACTTAGTTTTATACCAGGAGCACAAAATACGACGTGATTTGACGAACAAATCAGAGAAAGTCAAATTAGATACTTATTTTAAACGTCAAAACGTTCAGAAAAAAAGTATGAATATACCAAATTCGAAAGCGTTAGATACTTAGGTACCTACACATTTTCGTAAATGATTGTCTAATTTTAACCTGCAATATTTATTATAACTACAACTTCTTCCACGTACCTAAAGTGGCACTTTAAAAACCAGAATAAAATTTCAACAATAAAAAACACGGTTTGGTGTACATTGGTTATAACGTGAAACGAGTATATATTATAAAAAAAAGAAAATTAGCGGAAACGTTAGTTTCAGCAAGTTTCAGTCATTCTACGCAACGTAACGCCCCTCCCGCGCGACCCCGCGCCACAGTCCTTTGACATTTCACTTTTCTGACTTGGTACGTATAGAGTAGAGATCTTCTACTATCTAAAGTCCCGCGCCTTCACATTTCAAAACGCTTATTTTTTTCATTATTATTTAAAAAGCACCACCAACACTCTCAACGCATAGTTGATGGCTGTCTCAGCACGCACACATGTGTTGAGAGTGTTGGTGGTGCTTTTTAAATACATTGAAGCGTTTTGAAATATGAAGGCGCGGGACTTTAGATAGTAAAAGATCTCTACGTGATTCTGATTTTGGAAGTTACTAAGTTGAAATTACAACAATGGCCGACATAGCTACTGGAGTAGGTATTTCCCGTAACGCACAATGGTCCTCGGAACTGGTAATAATTGAATCCTGTAATCCCGTACTCGTCAATCAAAGTCAACAACTTACCAAAGGGAAACAAATTAAATAGAATCTTACTTTCCGTGTTGCTCGGCTCCTTCAGCTTGCCTGTAATTTTACAATGTTAAATGAATAATCCGAATTTACGACGTAATTTACCGATTTTGAATTGAGCGTTTGAAGTGTTTAATTTTGCCGCCGGGCCGATCGAGTTTGTTTATGTCGTTTTCTTTGCAGTGTTACTGAAGTCATCATGATTATTTACTGGGTATAGATGTATAACTTTCTTAACTCGTAGAATATTCTTGCCACGGTTACATTCATGCAAAAAATTGTTTGGATAAACAAAGAAACATGGAAGAGTCATGATTCATGGTGAAAAATAAGTCTGCTACGAGAAGAAGAAGGTTTTGTTTTGAAGTCACTTTAGTTGACCTCTGTTTAGTTAGTAAACAAGCATGAGCGTTTGTATCTTTGACATTCAATATGAACAATCTTTAATCTAGAATTCTAGAACAAGAGAACAAATTAATTTTGACAAACATATCGATTTTTGGACACAGAGACAGGACAAAGCGGTCTCTTTTTGTGTGTAAACTTTGTAATAAATTGAATTTCGCACTTAAGTAGGTAAACTTAGAGGTGCGAGCCGAGATCGAACCCCCGACCCTGTGCACACACCACGGCTTGTAATGTGTAATAAATGAATACTAGTAAATGAATATTTCGCCACCACCGCCTCTCATGCTAAAGGTTGGGAGTTCGAATCCGGCTCGTACCTCTGAGTTTAATTATGTGCGAAATTCAATTTGAATTTACCATTGAGCTTTTCGGTGAGGGAAACACGTGACAATAGTTATTTGTTATGCAAGGCTGCAAGCGGGTTCGGCAGTACAAGTACCTGGGAGCTTGGGTTAACGAAGTATGGGAGTCAGACCAAGAAATTAAGACCCGAATAGAAGTTGCCCGAGCATCTTTCAACAGCATGAGAAAGGTTTTGTGCTGCCGACAATTACATATAAAGCTCCGAATTAGATTGTTGCACTGCTATATTTGGCCTGTTGTGATGTACGGATGCGAAGCTTGGACCATAAAAGATGATACCAAGAGGCGACTCGATGCCTTCGAGATGTGGTGTTACCGCCGCATGCTCCGCATTAGTTGGACGCAAAGGGTCAGAAACGAAATTGTGCTCCAGCGCGTCAACATGCCCCGGCTGATGTTGCAGACCATCAAAAAGCGGAAAATTGAGTACTTAGGTCACGTGCTTAGGCACGAGAGGTACGCTTTATTACAACTCATAATGATGGGCAAGATTGAAGGCAAAAGACGCGTTGGCCGCAGAAAGAAGTCGTGGCTGCGAAACATTCGCGAGTGGACCGGGGTTTCATGCGCCGAGCAGCTGTTTCGTGTCGCGATGGATCGAGAGGCATACAAGAAGCTAGCGGCCAACCTTCAGGACTGAAGAGGCACGCTAAGAGAGAGAGAGAGAGAAGGCTGCAAAGTTGTTGTTTGCTGTGAGTGCGTGATTGAGACCCGAGTGAACGAAGGATTCTGAGTGTAACGAGGGTTTCAAGGCACGAGACCGCAAACGACTTTGCTGCTGAGCGCAACACAACATTTTTCGCCTCACGCGCGATTTTTCGGGAAGAAGACTTAGTTCGGCGTCACCTACAGTTTGTGCTAACTCTGGAGGAGTTAAATTCGTATCGTCATCGCTAGAATCGCTCATATTTTCTTTATTACTTCGTATAGCTATTCTAAATTACAAAACCAGCAATCAAATACTTTTTTTTTTTAATTTTTTCATGTTTGTTTTTCCGGAGGTTGCGTTCCAAATCACTCTTACTCGTACTTCAAGATTCAATTATTCATTGAATACAGTTAAAATATACACATATTTAAGTATTTTTGTGATAAAACATAGTGAAATAATGAAATACATCTGAAACGGTGTATTATTAAAATAATTTTATTAATGATGATATTAAGTAAATTGAACCTTTATTTTAATAAAACTCTCACGACGAATTGCGTTTCAGAACGTATCGTTGTTTTTTTATTGTGACAGTGGCGTCATGGGTCGTTCGAATTTCAAAAACACTTTCCACGCTAGCGGATAAAAACAACTTTTGCGCTCGGATATCAAGCTGCAAAACGACCACTTTCGAGCCAGTGAGGTGAAAAACAAGTTTCTGTTACTTCATAATTCACGTCCCCATGTCAACAGTAACAAAAGTCACCCGTGGGCGCATCTCCATACATCTCCTTGGACTTGGCCAGCGAAAAAATTTACCCGTGGCCCGTGGGGCACTCTTATACGAATACCTTGGGCAGCGTCCATCAGGGTCTGTATGAAGTCGGGGCGCGAGCTCGAGCGGCCCTCCCGGCGCGCGCGCAGCGCCGACTTGAACAGCTCGCCGAACTGCGCCGCGTCGCTCGACTTTATAATCTTCACGTTCAACAACTAAGGCAAATAACAAAACCTGTAGAAAACTACTACTATTACTGCAGCCTATGTGCGTCCCACGGCTGCGCACAGGCCTCCTCTCATCACGAGAGGGTTTGGGCTTAATAGTCCCCACGCGGCCCAGTGCGGATCGAGGGCTTCACACACATCTTTGAATTACTTCGCAGATGCGTGCAGGTTTCCTCACGATGTTTTCCTTCACCCAAAAGCTCAGTGGTAAAATTCAAATTGAATTTCGCACATAAGTAAACTTAAAGGTGCGAGCCGGAATCGAACCCCCGACCCTCAGGTCGAACCACTAGGCCGCCACGGCTGTCCAGTAGAAAACTGCATGGCTTTAATGTTTCGCGAGTGATTGTGTAGTGAGGTCATGAGGTCAGGCCTGTCACACTTATTCTTTTGTTTCAATATTTGAAAACGACATTGGAATACAAGTAAGGTACAGGACCTACCTGTGACCTACATACACCGAGACAATGTTTGTTGGTGTTGTTAAGTCAGTTTTTAGCAATACAAAAAAGTACACGAGTCAAAATATTGCACACGGCGTGTCACGGCCAAAACAAAAGTGTTGTATAAAAGAATGACAGACCAGGGAATACGTATCGCTGTTCAGCTCCAATTATTTAGGTACGAAATAGAATCTATATTAAAATGATATTCTGATAACTGCGAATCTTAAGTGGCAGTGGGCGGGGCACATTGCTCGCAGGACTGATGGCCGATGGGGCCGGAAAGATCTGAATGTCGTCCGCAAATCGGTAGACGAGCTGTCGGTAGGCTTCCAACAAGATGGAGTGACGACCTTGTAAAGGTCGCGGGAACTTGCTGGATGCGAGTGGCACAGAACCGGTCTGAGTGGCGCGCCTTGGGGGAGGCCTATGTCCAACAGTGGACGTCTTTCGGTTGAAATGATGATGATGATGATGATTTAGGCAATAGTTCACTCAAAACCTTAACAAACTCAAGTATTGGTGGAAGTGGTTGTTAAATAACTCCTTTAAGGCTGATTTGATAAGCATCGGCGTGCACCGAGTTTTTGGACATGGTAGACAACAAAAAAATCATTAGACTTCTTCTATTAGTAATGGCGTACGCGATGCGTTAGAGTAGACAGTGTATTTTTGTGTTTATGGAATGCACGCCCTGTTGATAAGACTGGGTGGATTATAAGTAGATTCCTTGAACTACTGTCGAGTCCAAGAAGAACCTACCTTCATGATGGTCTTCATGTTTTCATACCCGAAGAACTTGATGATCTGCGTGGTGTCCTGGACGACAGCTCGCTGCGCCAGCCGGAAGATGCAGTTGTCGGGCTCGTGGAGGGAATCCACCGCAAACCCGAACGCACAGGACGCTATCACGTCGTTGACATAGGACGACGTGATCTGGACAATGGACGGACAGACTGGGTTGGATATCGAGCGTGTTGAAAGCCATACATACATACATATCGTCACGTATATGTTCCCTTGCGGGGTATTCAGAGTGTTGGTGACCTTCAAGGTCACATCGCGCCACCTTTAAGTTTTGAGGGTATTGAGATCATCAACCTTGAAAGCAATGAAATGACGTAAATGTGCCATTGGGCTGATGATTATGAAATGTACTTAGGTACCTAAACAGTAGCGAAGCAGGCTGGTGAAGGTTGAAAGACCAAGGGGATGGACCTATTTGTCTCATGCTGGCATTGTGTTCATAATAGTGCCTTCTCACGCAGCACACCAGCGACACTTCATACAATACTTTTTTTTGTTGGGAGAGTCCATTTACGGATACCACCCAGTATCCGTAAATGGACTCTACAATAAAAAAGTCCGGGGGGGCAGGGTTGTTATATGAGAATACCCTTAAAAACCCATAAATACTCCTCTGCGCAGTAAGCCCGTTATTAATATTAACCTAACCTAAACTGCACACTAAAATATTATAGTGAGGTATAGCGGTGTTGGTGCAAGTGGGCCTTCTAACCTCATTCACGTCCATCTCCTGTCCTCGCACGCGCGTGCTCAGGTGTCGCCGCACGGAGCGCGCGCACTCCGCCATGAGCGGCGCCATGCCGCGGCAGCGCGACGCCGAGAACGCCGGCGTCAGCGCCGCGCGCATCGACCGCCATTTTGAACCTGTACCATAGAGCTGTGTTAATACAAGCATCGGCACGGATCTTGAGCGGTGGCTTTCGATGCGCAGAAGATAAAAATAGGGTCTCATCGGCGGAACGCCGCGGGCCGCCCCTTCAGTAGTACCCATGCGCAGATATTTGTTATAAATGAATACTTATACCTTTATCATAACATAACATAGTCGATTTATATTATAGTTTAACGTTTAGTACGTGTTTCGTGTTTGTCACTCCCGTGGGTCCTCTGAAAATCAGCGTCGGAACGTCTTTGCGTTTGCCGACAAATGCTGAGAGGATTCCCTTTTTAAATATTTTTTGCATGCTTATACATTTTAATTACTAATATTACATTAAGTCATTCATGTAAACTAGTCTTAAGTTGCATGTGAAAATATTTGAAATAAATATCTCTCTCTCTCTCTTTCTCTCTCAGAAATCTCTAATTTCGCTCACCGCTCAAGATCAGTGCCGGGAACTATAAAGGGAACGTGATGGAATTAACTATTTCAAGCAAACCTTATTTCTATCGGAGTAGATTTGACATCCGATTCAAAGGACCAAGTATAGAACAATCTCTGTGTTCTATTAAGAGAAGCGCGTAAAAGTTTTGTACCTACTCGTAGCATGAAAAGATTCAGCTACGAGTAGGTACAAAACTAGAGAAAGTGATCAGCAAGTGTAAGCGACGAGATGCCCCTGCGGGAAAATCTACGGACATTGTTAGTGTTGTGTGCCGGCCTGTTGACATTCCGAGTGATATTAATAAAAATCAAGTGCGGGTTGTTCGACCACCCGCGTGACAACAAAAATATGCTGATACCGTCACTTCAGTCTTTTCGTGAGTTTTTACGCGATGAAGTCCCGTTTTTAGTGTGTTTAATATGACTATAAATAATCCTACCTCTTAGCATAATAAGGTTTCGTCCAAACAGCGGGTCGCAGTCGGGCTCGATGTGAACTCCACGGTCGCTGAATGAGTTGAAGTCAGCCACCATGATGCGGCGCACGAGCTCAGGGTCCTTAGGGATGAGGGTCGGCACGTGGTATTGGTAGATACCGAAGAATCTGGGAAACCGGTAATGGAATCGTCAATAGTCAAAAAGGGAATGTGATCCATACTAAATTAAATACTATAAATGCGAAACGAACTCTCTGTTATGTTATTTTCTTCTTCTTCTGTTACCTGTAAGTTCAAGTCCTGGCTTATTTTGTTAATGATAAGGTTTATTATTCGGATTTCTGAATTACTTTTAAATAAAAAGGATCCTTTTAAGCCCACCGTTTAAATATGTTGTTGTTTGTTCAATTTTAAACGAGAGATTTTGTATTTCTGAGTGTCAAAATAATGGCATCAACTTTCCTCAAAAATCATTCAAAAACCTCACTGACCTTTCATCTTTGAACGCGTGGTAGCCGGCGGCGATCGCCTCAACAAAGTTTTCCCGCCCGAAAGTGACAGCTGTCAAATTCCCCAAAAACGGGAACGGCGGGAGCGTTCGAACGCCGCGCGAGCCGAAATAGCGCAACCGCCACAGTGAATAACTCACGCACATCACTACAAACACAACGTACCACATCGTTCGAAATTATAAACTATTTTTTTTTATTTTCGGCCATAGACGTGTTGACTGCGTTTAGAAGTGGCGCAAATGAGCGGTGTTAAGATGGAAACCGGTTAGAAGAAAGTTGTTGGGTAATGTTGTGACGTCACTAGATAAACGCCGTTGAAAGTTGCTATTCTATGGTCAGTTGACCTCGTGGAGCATTTGGTTGTGATTGAACCGTGAAAATGTATGTGGTGCTTCTTTGTAAGTAGGTACGTTAAGATATGCACATTTTACTTATATGAAATGAACTTTATGTTATGAGTTCCTTAAACAAAACGTATTTTGCTTTATTGGGAAAAAAAATGGTTTTAAAAAATGACTAGCTTCTGCCCGCGAGTAAAAAAGTGCGAATTGGGGACTTCGCAAATGCGTGCAGGGTTCCTCACGATGTTTTCCTTCACCTGAAATCTGAGTGGTACAAACTTCCCCCGTATCGTCCAGCACGATAAATCAGTCAAGATGACTTCATCGATCAACTGTAATGGTTTAATAGATTTTCAAGAATTCGGTTATTGCGTTCCTACGGGAACTAGGTATGCGTTTTTCCGGGATAAAAAGTAGCCTATGTCCTTTCCCGGGACTTTGGAGTCATAGGACTATCTCCATAGCAAATTTCATCCAAATCGGTCCAGCGGTAGAAGCGTGAAGACGTAACAGACAGACATACCTACTTTCGCATTTAAGTATAATATTAAAATAATGTGGATTATATTTTTTTTGGAATACATCCGTGACTCTCCGTGGTTTCGGTAATTTGAGACTTCTGAGAAATACCCAAAAAACTGTTTTCATTAAGTAATAAATTCGGAATATTAATTGTGATTGAGATAAAATTTAGTTAAGTATACGTATGTGTGGTGCCTACATGTCGTTTTCCAAATTGAAATTGTGAAGAACACGACAAAGAAGAGAGACTTTGCCTGACCCTTTACATATTTTTTATAATTCCCAAATATTAAAATTGAAACTGCCCTAAGGCCCCAAGCGTTAAATGGAAAGTACAATATTTATGTTCAATCGGACGTAAATGTTTATTATCGCTGTAGAGCGGGATCGTGAGAATTGCTTTACATTCCCATGAAAATTGCGGGGTGTTTTATCAAAAATAATGTCGACTCTCGGAGATAGAGGCATAAGATTTGTTACTCGTAGAATAGGGGTTTTTGTAGACAATTATTTAATGGTAGACGGCATCTTTTAAATGTAAATGTGTTGTAAATATAAATTATGTCTGTTTAAGGGCTGATTTTTCAACCGTTACATAAAATTTATTCGTTGGATAGTGATCCAGTAACCTTGTCGTTTGAAAGTATGGAGTAATAAGCGCGAAATCTGGTACTTCTGATTTGCAGGCTTGTTTATGTTGTTGGCCTAATGTACCTATAATCCAAGTTTGTGACCCCGAGCGCTGAACGCAACTTTGACAAAAACGAAAATAAAACGAAAAAAATTCGGCTGCTTTTCAGATTTTAGCGATTTTTACCCTAAAGCACTAGTTTTTGATACTATCTTCTCAGGACGTTTTTAAAGAAGACTAAATTTGCTGTAATATGAAACTAGAGCCGTCTCTGTGTACCCAATAGTTTCTGAGATAAAGCTTGCTTGCTAGTAAGTACCTATAGGCTATTCGAAGAATTTATCTGACGGTTGGAAAATCAGCCCGTGGTTTATCCGACTTATTGTCGGTACACACTTGTAGCCATGTATGATGTGTATGTACGTATGTATAGTACGCAAAATGACTGAACCCCCGTCACCCCTGCCCCAACCATACACGTCAAACGCGGCTCGCACCTGACCTCTTTTGTTATAACTAATTTGAACTTACCGAAAGCTTATGCCTTTCGGTGAAACAGTTCTGAGGAAACTTACTTACACGTGTCTGTGGAGTAATTCTAGTTCTGTGAAGTCCCCAAAACGCATTAGGAGGCCTATGCACAGATATAAAGAAGCTGTTGTCCTAACGAAGTAAGAAGTTATGTAAAATGTCGATTGGAAAATATCACATAAATGCCTTTCCGATACAAAATAACCTCGGCGAGGACGTGACATATGCGTTTGACATCTTTTTTAACGAGCCTGTCTGACGCACGCTGCGACGATGACAGATTGTGGAAGGGCCCAAAGGGGTCACTGCGATCTGAATTAACTCGGTCAGTTCTCTGGTGACCTATTGAATCTCTGAATACTTACGTGAATCGGAAAATCATTTGCACACTCGCCATCAAATATATGTAAACAAACAAGGTGATCATAAATATCTGAACACGATCTTATTGTTGAGACGTTAGAGTGCAAACCAAATTATTTATTCAGCAAATAGGCCACATCTGGGCATTTTTACACGTCACTTTGAAATGAATTTTACAGAAATTAATTTACCAGCGCTTTCAAGACCCATTGCTTGAGAATGTGCATGTTCCGATATTTATTATCACCCTTGTTTGTTCAGATATATCTGAAGGAAGTACCTATTTACCGAATGCCACCACAACCACCATCACAACAGCCTATTTCCGGCCCTCGAAACCAGGGTAGCGTGCCTTGTACTCAGAATAACCCAACGATATTCGTTGAAGGTTATACAGGTTTACGCTCCGACCTCGACGCACTCCGACGATGAGGTGGAGGCTATGTATGAGGACATTTCTAGAGCCATGCATAGCTCCCAAACTCACTTCACAGTTGTTATGGGGGACTTCAACGCGAAATTGGGCAAACGAGACAGACGGTGAAGAGCTGAGAGTGGGGCAATTTGGAGTAGGGCGTAGGAATCACCGGGGCCATCTACTGGCTGGTTTCATGGAGAAGGAGGGACTCTATATGATGAACTCCTTCTTCAGGAAACGAGAGCACAGAAAGTGGACCTGGATGAGCCCTGATGGTGTAACGAGGAATGAGATAGACTTTATCATGTCGACGAGGAAGCAGATATTCGATGATGTCTCAGTGATCAATTCGGTTAAGTCCGGGAGCGATCACCGTATGGTACGAGGCACATTGAATATCCAAGTGAAGCTTGAGAGATCTCGACTGATAAAGTCTACGCTCCGCCCGGCACCGACCCAGCTCCAAAACCCCGAGAGCTTTCAGCTCGAACTCCAAAACCGTTTTGCTTGCCTAGAAAGCGACGTGGACGATTACAACGACGGGTTTGTGGAAGCTGTCCATACGGTTGGGTCCAAGTTCTTCAAGACCCGCCGTACAAGAACCAAGAAAATCTCAGACTCAACCCTAAAGCTCATGGAGGTGAGGCGTGAGATGATTCTGCAGTCTTCAGGTGACGCTAGTCATTATCGGCAGCTCAATAGGCAGATCTCGAAGTCTCTGAAGCGTGATATACGCCGATTCAATACCAACAGTATTGAAAAGGCTATTGAGCGTAACAGAGGCTCGAAGGTGTTTGCCAAAGATCTGTCTATTGGCCAAAGCCAATTGACAAAGCTGAAGACCGAAGACGGCAGGATCGTCTCATCCAAACCGGAGCTGTTGGGAGAAGTCGAGAAGTTCTATGGGCAGTTATACACGACAATCCGAACACCCGTCGCTGATCCAGCTAAAGACCCTAGAGCTAGATTAACCCGACACTATACCGAAGATATCCCGGACGTCAGCCTGTACGAGATTAGTATGGCTCTCAAACAGCTTAAGAACGGCAAAGCCCCCGGTGATGACGGAATTACAGCTGAACTCCTGAAGGCGGGTGGTAAACCAGTCCTTAAGGCCCTTCAGACGCTGTTTAATTCCGTCATCCATGAAGGGAGAACGCCGCGAGCATGGAACAGAAGTGTGGTGGTGCTCTTCTTCAAAAAAGGTGATAACACCTTGCTGAAGAATTATAGACCCATCTCACTTCTGAGTCATGTCTACAAGCTGTTTTCGAGAGTCATTACGAACCGTCTCGCGCGCAGGTTTGACGAATTCCAGCCTCCCGAACAAGCCGGTTTCCGAAAGGGCTATAGTACCGTAGACCACATACATGCGTTGCGGCAGGTTATACAGAAGACCGAAGAGTATAACCTCCCCCTTTGCCTTGCATTTGTGGACTACGAGAAAGCCTTCGATTCGATCGAGACTTGGGCTGTGCTGCAGTCTCTCCAGAGGTGCCAAGCTGACTACCGGTACATCGAAGTGTTGAAGTGTTTGTACGAAAATGCCACCATGTCCGTCCGACTACAGGACCAGACCACGATGCCCATCCCACTGCAGCGGGGAGTCAGACAAGGAGACGTAATCTCTCCGAAGCTGTTCACCGCTGCATTGGAGGATGCCTTCAAGGTGCTGGACTGGAAAGGACGAGGCATCAATGTAAATGGCGAGTACATCACTCACCTTCGATTTGCCGACGATATAGTAGTTATGGCTGAGACCATGGAAGACCTCAGTGCTATGCTCGTTGACCTCAGCAGAGTTTCCGATCGAGTTGGTCTGAAAATGAACATGGACAAGACGAAGATCATGTCCAATGTCCATGTTGTGCCAACTCCAGTAATAATCGGAGGCTCTGCGCTCGAAGTTGTTGACCATTATGTATACCTGGGACAAACAGTCCAGTTAGGTAGGTCCAACTTCGAGAAAGAAATCAATCGTCGAATCCGAGTCGGACTCGGCTGGGCAGCGTTCGGGAAGCTTCGCAGTGTCTTTTCGTCCAAATTACCGCAGTGTCTTAAGTCGAAAGTCTTCGACCAGTGTGTGTTGCCAGTGATGACTTATGGTTCCGAGACGTGGGCGCTTACGATGGGCCTCATAAGAAGGCTCAAGGTCACCCAGAGGGCAATGGAGAGGGCTATGCTCGGGGTTTCTCTGCGTGATAGAATCAGAAATGAGGATATCCGCAGTAGAACTAGGGTCACCGACATAGCCCGAAGAATTGCGAACCTTAAGTGGCAGTGGGCGGGGCACATTGCTCGCAGGACTGATGGCCGATGGGGCAAGAAAGTCCTGGAGTGGCGTCCGCGAACCGGTAGACGAGCTGTCGGTAGGCCTCCAACAAGATGGAGTGACGACCTTGTAAAGGTCGCGGGAACGCGGTGGATGCGAGTGGCACAGGACCGGTCTGAGTGGCGCGCCTTGGGGGAGGCCTATGTCCAGCAGTGGACGTCTATCGGCTGAAATGATTTTTATTTATTTATTTATTTATTTATTATAATTTTCCCAGCATAACAGAAAACTAAAGCACTGTGGAAAACAGATATTATATAGGAAATAAGACAGTCAAATATAAAATAGATAGATAACACATTACATTATTACTTATAACTATGTACTGACGGTTGATAACCGCACATCCATCATATCGCAGAACTTCAAGCATTCATCACACACATGTGTCCATCTGCTAGCGAAAATGTCAAGAGTAGGTGCTGACGCAAGCAGAGCGTTTAGGCTATGAAGTGAGCGAACGAGCGGTGAGTTGGCGCGGGAGACAGTGCGCGCCGCCGGAGGCGCCAGTAGCGGGTGCCGGCGCGGACGGAGCCCGATGTTGTTTAGGGAGGGGACATACAGGCGCACAATTTTCTCCACCAAGTCCAGGCAGTCAGAGTCACCACGAAGGATGCTAGCGGCCTTAGTAATTAAATTACTGTTTCGCCTTACTTCTAGGGAGTGAAAACCCAAGGTACCCAGTAAGTACTTCGTTGGGTATAAAAAAGGGTAATACCCATATATTTTCTTGTAAAAGAAACGGAGGAATGATTTTTGCACTTTCTCTAGAAGCAGAATGTAAGAATCTTCGTGGGGACTCCATACAGCCGATGCCGTTTCAAGTTTGCTTCTAACAAGAGCAGTGTAAAGAATTTTTATCGCCCTGAAATCGCGGAAGTCACGAGCATTCCGGACAACGAAACCCAACCTTCGGAAGCAATTTTTGGCAAGATATTTCATATGATCATGGAAGTTAAGATTCTTATCAAAAATAACACCCAGGTCCGTAATAGAATCAACTCTCTGTATAGAATCTGGACCTAGCATGTAATTAGCATGGAGAAGATTGTGACCACGGCCAAATGTCATCACGGAACACTTTGCCGTATTGAAATGGAGCTTGTTGTCGTTGCTCCATTGGAGCACTCGGTCAATATCTTCCTGGAGCGACACATAATCACATAACTGTTGTACTCCGTAAATGAGTTTCAGGTCATCAGCATAAAGCAGGCATCTGGCGCATTTTGGAACTGATGACAGGTCATTTATCATAATGCCAAAAAATAGAGGACCAAGAATTGAACCCTGGCTGACTCCAGAACGAGTGTGGTAGGTTCCGGAGGTAAAGCAACCGTGCTGCACAAATTGCCGCCTGTTACGCAAGTAACTGGCAAAGAACCGGAGTAATTTTGGAGAGAAGCCGATACAACACAACTTACTCAACAGGACATCGTTATCCACACGGTCAAATGCCTTCGCAAAGTCAAAGTACACGACATCAACTTGAACTCCTTCATCTAGATGTTCTGAGATAGAATCAACCAGGGTCAGCAGATTCGTATCGACTGAGCGACGTGGTCTAAAACCGTGCTGAGAGTCGCACAAGTAGGGCTTTATTTGCGGAGCAAGAAGCTTATGTAAGATGGATTCGTATAGCTTCGCGATTGATGAGAGAACAGCTATGGGGCGGTAATTTTCTACACATTCTGTATTGCTAGATTTGGGAATGGGCCTCACTCGAGTAACCTTCCATCCGTCAGGGTATTCACCAGTATTCAGCGCTAAGTTAAAAATGTGATGTAAGGGTACCTTAAGCCAATCCACGCACCCTTTCAGTATAAACGCGGGGAAACAATCTGTACCTGGGGAACTTTGAGGCTTAAGAAGTTTTATTCCAGTTTCTACATCATGCATAGATATCTCACCAATATGTACATAGTTTCCTGCTGTAGTTCTGTCATCACAGATAACCTTCTCACTGTCAAGAAGCGGGGTATCCGGTAAAAATACTCCGGAGAAAAAGTTAGCGAAAGCCTGCGCTGCTTCACTGCCTTCGTAAGCAATTTTACCAAAGGTCACTCGAGTCTCAAAGCCGCCTTTTGATTGAAGGCCGTTTATATGTTGCCAAAAAGCTTTTGGGTTTTTAGTAAGTTTGCATTGGACTTGGCTAATATATTCGTCGTATGCAAGTGACGTGCGGACTTTAATATCTGCCCTAAGCTTCGAATAAACCGCGTAAGCAGCAGGGTCTCCTACACGTTTCCATTCCCTATGAAGTCTAGCCTTCTGCTCAATATCTTTAATCAAGTCTGTCGTAAACCAAACCGGATATTGCCTACTAGGCTTACGACGCCTAATTTTTCGGGGTATGCATAGATCGAAGATATCGTACATAATAGAATAGAAGTGTTCCAACCCTAGGTCAGCATTTTCAGCTTTTAGAACAGCGTCCCAGCATACCTCCGATACGACTTGGGTCAGTTGTTCATAATCACCTTTCGAAAAATTCCAGTCAAAAGCAGAATTCACATTACTGGGCTGAACTTTAACAGATGACCTAATATTCTTCTTAAACGTAACTGTGATATCGAGAGGTGGATGATAAGCATCACGAAACGGAACCAATCCCCCGTCGTCCATCTCACTGACCTTGACACATTGAGGGTTACTTTGCGTCAGCACTACATCTAACGCACCTCCATACGCATTCAATACATCATTCGTCTCATGCAGATTACAAACAGTTAAAAAGTAAGAATAGTAGCTTGCGACGCTTACAGAAGCGTATTTAAGGTTCAAATTTAAGTCACCGAGGATCAAAACAATAGCATTTAGCGAGTCAATGAGAGATTCGACATTTTGAAAGAATCGCATGTACACTTCATCAGTAGCGCTCGGCGGAATGTAAGCAACACACACATAAAATATTGTATTATGCACCTCGCAGGATGCCCACAAGTCCTCCCCAGACCCAGTCTCGTACTCCTTTATACGTCGCAGAGTGACACCAGGCCGAGCTGCTAATAGCCTCCTCCTCGACGGCCAGAGGCGCGGTCACGGCGCAGGACACTCCATTCACCCGGTACTAATTCAGCGTCTTCTACAGATTCGGTCAACCAAGATTCTGTGATGGCCACAATATCACAACCGTTGGTCGCAATATTTCTTCTAAAAGGAATCAGTTTGGTATTGAGGCCTCTTACATTCTGATAAACTAGATTAACCGAATGGCTCTGGGATTGACCTTGAAATGGTTTAAGAATGCCCCTGCGATGGGCCGTTTCTATGTCCTCGAAAAAACCACGTTTTGACCCTGGCATTTTCAGGCCAAACGTCAGCGCTTTCAAGACCCATTGCTTGAGAATGTGCATGTTCCGATATTTATTATCACCCTTGTTTGTTCAGATATATCTGAAGGAAGTACCTATTTACCGAATGCCACCACAACCACCATCACAACAGCCTATTTCCGGCCCTCTGCTCATCACGAGAGCTGACTGAATAGGACCTTTGTTCTGGGATATAATAATACGTTATTTCGGTAGATATATCACGCTCTCACGTTATTATCACGCTCATGTGCAGAGCGTGCATAGATGCAGAGGAGACAGCCACCCACGTCCTTCTGGAGTGTTCTGGAATGGTAACCTACCGGTGAACACACCTCGGGAACCCGAGGTTACTCCAGGAAGTCGTCCGATCTGCTAGGCTTTCTTCAGGAGCTAGGTCAACAGGAATGACGCCGCCAGGGCACTTCATCATATCAGCCGATAGACGCGTCAACTGCTGAACATAGGCCTCCCCCAAGGCTCGACTTCCCGCTACCTTCACCAGGTCATAGCTCCACCTTCTTGGAGGCCTACCGACAGCTCGTCTTCCGGTAGGCGGACGCCATTCGAGAACTTTCTGTCAGAACGTCAGATCTACGTGCAATGTGCCCCGCCCACTGCCACTTAAGGCTCGCAATTCTTCGAGCTATGTCACTGACCCTAGTTCTACTGCGGATATCATCCTTTCTGATTCTATCACGCAGAGAAACCCCGAGCATAGCCAGGGCACTTATACTGTGCAAAATAGACGCAAATATCGAGTTGCTTAAAATCAAGCCGCGCAAACCACAATTACAAATAATGGTTAGAGTGTTAAACATTACAGACGAATTGAGAACCCCTAACCTAGTATTTTATTTAAAACTAGCTTCTGCCCGCGACTTCATCCGCGTGGAATTCAGTTATAGCGTTCCCGCTGGAATCGAGCATTAAACTATAACAAATTATGCTAAAACCTTCCTCTTTAAGGCCCTTCCCTGACCCAGCATCGTCAAATTGCTCATTTGAGATCATACATTTCTAAGAAATGTTAAAAGTTAAAAATATGATAAAAAAGTTAATTAAAAAAACCAAAAAACCCGACTGCGTAAAAACTAAAAAGAAAAAAACAAGACTACTTAGTTCAGTAGTAGCTAGGATTATGTTAAGTAATTGATTGCTATTGAGGAATCTAAAGATGCCTACTATCGGGACCCATTATTTGTAACATTTTAACCTAGATTTTAAATGGGTCCCGACTGTAGGCATCTTTAGATTCCTCAATAGCAATCAATTACTTAACATAATCCTAGCTACTACTGAACTAAGTAGTCTTGTTTTTTTCTTTTTAGTTTTTACGCAGTCGGGTTTTTTGGTTTTTTTAATTAACTTTTTTATTTTATTATTTTTAGTTAGGGATTAAAAGACCGTAAATTCCGCAATCTTGTCATTTCATGGAGAGAGTTGCTATCGTGGGGATTATTAAGTAGCTTGTGATGATCTAAATTACTGATTATTAATCCCTCTAGAGACCTAACCCGGCTCAAAACGCTACATAAGCCTGAACCTATTAAAATTCTTCAAGTCAACCGATAGATGGCGCTACTGGTACTACATAAGAGTATTAGGTAGCTATTTTATTTATTTACGAGCGCTGAGTACTGACTAGTGTACCTAATTGGTACCTATAATCAATTAGGTTATATTTCACTGTATCACACACACTATTGACACTTTAAATGTAATAACGAAACTAAAAGTCTTCAAGTCAACGGATAGATGACGCTACTGGTACACTACATTGCACATGCGTACGTACTTGATTGAAGTTTGAGATTTATGAAAAACATTATTATTAAGTATTTTATAGTCGTCGTGACCTGCTTGAAGACTCGTTGGTCTAGATTATTTCCTGTGTTGCTAATTCGAACGGATGTACTACTGGGTGGATAGGTAGGTACCTACTTTACGTGGTTAGTAAAGGAACTTTGAATCGTTATAAATCATAAACGGTTCTTTTGTCTGAAAAATGGTCAAAGAAACCTAATAATGATTTTTAAATACCTATTCAACGATACCTCACATGCCATAGTTGGTTGACTTTTATTTTTTTATTTTGTACAATATGGCGTCTGGTAGCCGCCATTTTGAATTTTGATAAATTTCATATCTTCAGTGACACTCGCGCAATTCAGACGAATCGATTAACGTATGATTCATTAAAATCGACCCACGCGTTTGATCTCTAGTGTGCCACAAAGGAACAAACATACATACATACAAACATACATACATACATACATACATAGACAGGTAAACACATAACCCTCCTTTGCGGTGCGCAGTCGGGTAAAAAAAAGATATGTTATATTTGATTATATCATCCTTACATTGACGGCTTTCGATACACGTTTCACGAAACTTCGCTCGATACAATTTAATTCCAAAGTAACCTCTAACTCGGACCGCTAATCCAACTTTACTCCAGTTTATTATATCAAACAGTGTAAAACTAATTATAACACAAAAAATATCCATATTATATGCATACATCGACAGCTTTATAAATGCCATTTTTTAGACGGTATTTTTATAGAAATTAAAACGCGTTAAATACTAACTAAATCGGGCGTTCTGTGCGTAGCGCTTTCTCTTTCACTCGTCCCGCGAGTGACAGTGACGGCTGAGCTGGGTCTATGAACGGCCTTAATCACTCTATCTATTAAAAAAAACCGCATCAAAATCCGTTGCGTAGTTTTAAAGATTTAAGCATACACAGGGATATAGGGACAGAGAAAGCGACTTTGTTTTATACTAAGTAGTGAAATTGGTTGCCTGTAAAGTCGGTACCTACCTCACGTAACGCCTACAACGCTAACGTAAACGCAACGTTTTTTTGTGTACGCAGCCGGCGTTCATCAATTTATAAGTCGTTATCACGTCAAAAATATCTCATTCAATTCTCCATCACGGATTAAACTCCCATAGTCGTATCGTAAAAACCTTCCACTACTATCGCTTCGGCCCAAAAGTTCGCCGTCCCTAAACTGTCAGTCTGTTGACGAGGCGGTTATATTATATCAGCCCTTTGAATGTAGTCATAAGACAGGTCGAGTGTGTAACGGCGATAGGGCCAAACTCACCCTCCAGTATATTCCGACCTTCGAACCTTGAACTTTGAGTAACGCATAGACTACTACTACAGTCTATTTGCGTTCCACTGCTGGGCACAGGCCTCCTCTCATCACGAGAGGGTTTGGGCTATAGTCCCCTCCCCACGCGGGTCCAGTGCGGATTGGGGACTTCACACACATCTTTGAATTACTTCGCAGATGCGTGCAGGTTTCCTCACGATGTTTTCCTTCGACGAAAAGCTCAGTGGTAAATGCAAATTGAATTTCGCACATAAGTAAACTTAGAGGTGCGAGCCGGAATCGAACTCCCGACCCTCTTCATGAGAGGCGGTAGGTCGAACCACTACGCCACCACCGCTACGCATAGACATTGTACGCAAAAGTGTGACAATTCAAGTCACACTTCATTCTCCGTCAATTGTGAGCCGATTTCAATGATTCTTTTTTTAATCGAAAGGTCATACTTAGATACCTCCGGGTTGGTCTCATTGTAATTTGGGTCAGCTCTGATGATGGGACACAGCCACATAAGAAAATGAGGGAGCTCCTCAAAAATTATCAGCGCGTGTAGAGATCTTCTACTATGTAGGTAGGTAGGAGAAGTGGCATGAAGGAGCCAAGTTTTGAAAGAGCCACTTGCATTATTTCGGTAGTTTATGAACGAATTGGTAAGCAAATTTATTTTTAAGTGGCAATACTGATTTCCTGCCACCCACAAACATTTGACAATTCGCCGGGACCAATGGTCGCCGGTATATAGAGTCAAAGTTTTTGGCACTCAAAAGTAAGTATTTTGCGTCAGTTAATTTGTTTTTTGGTATTTTACTGTGAACCAATAGAGGTACATGAATTTTAGATTGAGTTTGTGTATATATTGGACCTTGCAGCTGCGTAAAAAGTAAAGCGCAGAAGTTTTTATATACTTGTTATTTTGAAGGCAATATTTTTTTTAACAACAAGTCATGAAAGAGCCGGGATAAAGGGCCTTAAAAGAGCTGGCTCTTTCATAACCGGCTCTTTAAAAACCTGTATTTGAAATAGATAAGTTAAATACTAAGCGGTTTTTATATACGTGTACGTTGGTATTATTACATTATTTGCTTCAGGTATTGCATTATGGAAAATCTTGGTCCATAAAATTAAAATAAATACCAGCGTAATCGAAAATGGAAGAAGCACTTCTGGATGGGCTTATGAATCCTGTGGCATTAAAGGGAAATTCAATTACTTTTGTAAGGATTGTTTCCAATTTTAAGATAAAGACATTTTTATATTATTGTAAAGGTCAAAAAAAAATATTTGAAAGAAATAGAAATATTTTGAAGTTTAATGTGTACAATATTTTAAGTTCTTGAAAATTTTACAATGTGGTTTTTGAAAGAAGATTATTATATGCTATTTTATGAAAATTTCAATATTGGTTAAGAAAAAAATGCCTCTCAAGTAAAAATATTAACATTACGTACCTTAAATAGATAGTTATGACTGAAAATATGTTAATATTAAAGCATTTGTTAGAATGACTTAAAATAACTGATAGAATAAAAAAATTACGAAAATATCATAAGTTTTCAATTAGTATTTGTTAGATGTGTCTTTTTGTTAATTATAATAACCGTGCATAATTATAATTTTGCATTATTTTCATAATTAATACAGACTGGCTTTTTCATAACTTTAAGTGGCTCTTTCAATACCGAAAAGTTAGAGCCAAATGACACACTTTACAAAAATGATTATTTTATTGGTTTTTAAGATGTTTTTACGGATTTTTCGTATGACATTATCTACTTTAATAAACAAACAATAATTAGAGTAAAAAATGTCCTAATTTCTTTCATTAAAAGTATGTCCTTTTGCTTCGTTTAGAAAACTGGCTCTTTCATACCACTTCTCCCCTAAAGTCCCGCGCCTTCACATTTCAAAACGCTTCAATTTTTTCATAATTATTTAAAAAGCACCACCAACACTCAAGTTCTCAACGCATAGTTGATGGCTGTCTCAGCACGCACACATGTGTTGAGAGTGTTGGTGGTGCTTTTTATATACAATGCAGCGTTTTGAAATGTGAAGGCGCGGGACTTTAGATAGTAGATCTCTACGATTTTGGTATCAATAACAAAGACTGTGTAGTTATACTTACGTCCCGTTGTACCCATGTTTCGAAGCTGTACCGGAATAAAAATAATAAAAGCCTCTTCATGTTGGCTTCGGCCCCATAAATGCTAATGACCGGGTCCCCATGGGCCCGTGACATGTAAATGTACCAACATAGTACATTACAGACCTAGGGTGGTGAATTCGTTAATGTCCCAGATCGCAGGTGTTTGTGACCCGAACCGAAGGTGAGGGTCATAAATATGCGATATGGGGCTTTACGAATTACCACCCGTGGTTTGTCAAAAGTTTAACGTCTTACCTTGGCCAGAAAGTGAGATTTTCTTTCCGCGTAGCGGGCAGAAAATCACACTTTACGGCCATGGGTGACGTAAAATAATAATAAAAACTACTTATCATCAGTTTTGGATCGGTTCACTTGACACACCGACTTTGCAGTTTGTCGGAGTTTGAAGTCGGTATTTATTATTTATTTTTTGTTTATTGTATAATACTGTAATCACAGCTTGTATTTCAACCAAAATACATGGTGGGCTCGCTCTATGGAGATGGAATATTAACCTCCAGCTAGTAAACATCGAGTGTCAGAATAAGCTGGCCTGTGAGAGATTTTCGGAGATCATTGGACACTTGTACCTAAATCCTACAAGGGATAGAGTAAACGTGGGTGGGCTTGAAGTGGCAGGTAGTTTCGACCCTTTCGTATTTTGTAACAGGGACTAAACAAGAATGTGATAGTTTAGAGATTTAGGAAAGTTTTTGAAAGAAATATTAGAACAGTTAGAGGGCAATATTTCTAGTTTGAGGAAAGTAAAAGTATAAAATGGCTAGCCTCTTCCCGCGACTTCGGAATTCGGTTAGTTTAGTTAGAGCATACACATTTCAAGGTTATAAATAAATGTACAAGATTACCTCGTAGCACGACCGAACTTTTCTCGGGTGAACATAGCTAAAAATGAGTTTACTAAACGGGCATATTCGACCTAGCTACATCGATTTTTTGGCATCCGTAAACCCTATACTTAGTTCAAATTTCGTTCAATCGTTAGAGCCGTTTCTGAGATAAGTAGTTGTAATAAATATTCAAGATTAGCGCACTTCAAATAAGAATGAGTTATGCTGTATTGGCGGATATAGGAAAAAAAATTAACATGTCGCAGAGTCGGAGAAAGAAGAACGAAATATCTAATTTAAATTAATTAGATTTAAGTAACGCTGGGTTTTAGTGGGTATTCCGAATAATCGGCGAGTCCCACATAACCACAATGGCAGGTGGTATGCATAAAGCATTTCCCAGCGTGGTCGGTTCACCTTCTGTGACGTAACTTCCTTTAAACGTCAAGGCTATAAAAGAGACGCTCACTGCGTAGTGGGATCAGTCTATTCAGAACAGTCGAGTCAGTCTATTCAGATCAGTCGAGTCGAGCTGTCAGCCTCGTGACGACATGTACCTGTCAAAGCTGTCACTTGCTTCATTCTGTTACTAACTCTCATAGCGATCGGACGTTACGTTAGCCTAGTATCGCAATAACGGTGATCAAGTCTGTATTGTGTAACGTTCTTACGTACTGTACATAAGCGAAGGTGAATAAAAGGAATAAGACCAACGTGTAACGTTTTATTGAAGCTACAGTTCTACCTCGTGCCTCCTACATCTGCTCAGTTACGCTCCTGACAACGTGAGACGCCCACGGTGCGGTAAAGAGGATAAGTACCTATCCATCAGATGATACCGCACAGACGCTCGTGCCTAGTTCCACTAGCCTGCTATGATGATGTCGCGCGGCCCCACGCGACTCTCCGACATCAGAAGTGGGATTCGATTAGAACGAAACAGTGAGGCATTAAAGGCTTTGCTGAGCTAAAAAAAATAGATGTGGATTATATTTCCAAGTCTGCCAGCGGAGATTAGACCGAAGATGAAAATTATGATGCGTTGCCATTTACTACAGTGAATGTTATTTGATCCAAATACCCGTTACATGAAATCAAGTTGACGAAGTTATTTTTTAATTTTTGTGATAAATGTTGCGATTTGAGGGTATTCGTAAAACCCCTACAAATATGGCACACATCGAGTTCAGTGACTGTTTACGCATTGGAAATGTATTTTAGAACAATAGAAAAATCACCTCATATGAGGGTATCTTGAAATATTAAGTCAAAGCGTGCGCTCACTGATGCACGTCATTCCCGCCAGTCGAGTCAGAGCGGTCGGACGAACAGCACGTCGAATCAACTAAAATGTATGCCGTGCGCATCTTACTGTGTCTGTAGATGGACGACGGTATTGGAATCCCTTGTCTTAAATAATGCGAATCTGAATGAGTATTTGATGTGGTGTGAACGAGTCGATGGATTATTCGATGGCAACAAGACGTTATCAGCTTCTGCTACTGTGGTAGTAGCGGGCACATGACGCCTCGCTGCCTGACCGTTTTGCTAAGGCCGGTTGGTTCGAACGGTGCTACTGGGCACCACGGGCTGAGCATTGGTGGTGTTGATGCTTGTGCTGTGCAACCTGTCTTGGGTGTGCTATACTATCCGGTGAGCAACTTTCATTTTGTTTGGCTGAGTGTTCTCTCATTGGTGAAATGAAGAAATAATTCCAATCATTGTTGTTATTAACTGTAAATACTATCGAGTTATTGAATGATCAGTAATTTCTGTTTTAAGTAAACAGACTGGTCTATAAAGTGCACATAGTGTGCATAAGTAAACACAATTAATAGTGAATAACTATCCGTTGTTTATCTTATTGTAGTAAGTGTACAAAAGTTTATTGAAATTTGGTATTGGCAATTACCGTAATGAAAGATAGCGGGACGTAGTCCACTATGTTGTACGTATTACTGTTGTTTGTTTGACTCACTAAAGAAAGAACATTTGCTTTAAGACCATTTATATGATCAATTATGGGTATTTTTGTGTATACTGACACTTATGTAGGTTTCTTAGCTTGCCCGATTACGATAAACTAAACTGCAAATTAATGAATACTCTATGTAAAGTCATAGTAGTACTCTTATGTAGAGCCTTATATGGGGCCTTATGTGGGGCTTTGTGTGTGGCTTTATATGAGACCTTATGTAGTCTTATGGGAAGCCTTATGTATAGTCTAGAGAGTTATGTTGGGACATTATGTGGAGGTGTATGCGGAGGCGTATGTAGAAACATTATGTGACGTATATAGAGTCAATATGTAGTCAATATGTAGAGTCAATATGTAGAGTCAATATGTAGAGCCAATATGTAGAGCCAATATGTAGAGCCAATATGTAGAGCCAATATGTAGAGCCAATATGTAGAGCCAATATGTAGAGCCAATATGTAGAGCCAATATGTAGAGCCAATATGTAGAGCCAATATGTAGAGCCAATATGTAGAGCCAATATGTAGAGCCAATATGTAGAGCCAATATGTAGAGCCAATATGTAGAGCCAATATGTAGAGCCAATATGTAGAGTATGCGCAATTTTAGTTTTCTATTCTCTTAGAATTCGTGTCGTTGCTATTGTCCGTTTGACAATAGTTGCAGAGTGCTAAGGTGAGCACTATGGGGTTGCTATTGTCCGTTTGACAATAGTTGCAGAGTGCTAAAGTGAGCACTATGGAGTTGCTATTGTCCGTTTGACAATAGTTGCAGAGTGCTAAGGTGAGCACTATAGGGATGCTATTGTCCGTTTGACAATAGTTGCAGAGTGCTAAAGTGAGCACTATGGGGTTGCTATTGTCCGTTTGACAATAGTTGCAGAGTGCTAAAGTGAGCACTATAGGGATGCTATTGTCCGTTTGACAATAGTTGCAGAGTGTTAAGATCAGCACTATGATGAGCACTATAGGGATGCTATTGTCCGTTTGACAATAGTTTCAGAGTGCTAAAGTGAGCACTATAGGGTTGCTTTAGTCCGGTTGACAATAGTTTTAGACTGCACGGGCAGTATTGATTTGATTTGATATTTGATGAAAGTAAATAGACCAACAGATACAATGACGTCCGTAGTTGAATGATTTGTGATTTTTATGGAAATTTTAATTAAACTTTACATAAAGGAATTTAAGAAATAATCTATTGAGTTCTTTGATAAAAATCATTGGTAAATACAAATTTTAAATCCTACCTGACTTTACAAAAACTTTTGCTTCATTATATGTTATGCTCTACACGTGGCTCTACCAAACAAAACCCAGTTTAAACTAAATTAACTTTGGTTGACCAATTCTTACTTGTTGGTCAGGATAGCCGAGCGAACGTTTTACTCCCGTGGGACTTTTTGCCTATTTCAGATGTTGCCTCCCACGAGGACGTGTGAGAAGTCAGAATGGCCGTGTCGCAGAGTCGGAGAAAGAAGAACGAAATATCTAATTTAAATTAATTAGATTTAAGTAACGCTGGGTTTTAGTGGGTATTCCGAATAATCGGCGAGTCCCACATAACCACAATGGCAGGTGGTATGCATAAAGCATTTCCCAGCGTGGTCGGTTCACCTTCTGTGACGTAACTTCCTTTAAACGTCAAGGCTATAAAAGAGACGCTCACTGCGTAGTGGGATCAGTCTATTCAGAACAGTCGAGTCAGTCTATTCAGATCAGTCGAGTCGAGCTGTCAGCCTCGTGACGACATGTACCTGTCAAAGCTGTCACTTGCTTCATTCTGTTACTAACTCTCATAGCGATCGGACGTTACGTTAGCCTAGTATCGCAATAACGGTGATCAAGTCTGTATTGTGTAACGTTCTTACGTACTGTACATAAGCGAAGGTGAATAAAAGGAATAAGACCAACGTGTAACGTTTTATTGAAGCTACAGTTCTACCTCGTGCCTCCTACATCTGCTCAGTTACGCTCCTGACAACGTGAGACGCCCACGGTGCGGTAAAGAGGATAAGTACCTATCCATCAGATGATACCGCACAGACGCTCGTGCCTAGTTCCACTAGCCTGCTATGATGATGTCGCGCGGCCCCACGCGACTCTCCGACAAACATATTTTAGCTTTAGCTCTATGTCGAGTAAACATAAAGGGATGACGACGACTTTTTTTTTAGTCTATCAGGAAGATTATGGAAAAGTATTGGACACGTATTTAGTCTTTTTTCACGTAATGAAACTTATTAAATACGGAGATACCTATATTGAGCTGAAATGTCGCGTGACGTCACGGTTAGGTACGATTTATACCTAACTGTGACGTAGTTAGCTCCCACTCTCCAACTTTATTGCGTTTAAACTTAGTCATTCTTTGTTAATTTGATAAAACAAAAAATACGTGTCTAATATTTTTTTATTACCTCACTGACGGACTAATTAGAATTTCGATTTCTTTACCCTGTCGTCATCCCTATTATTTGTATTACGTACTACCTACGAGATATAATTATATGATAGTGATGCTTGTACATCTGCAAACAATTTGTAATAATACAATGCATGAATGTGCTACAGCTGTTCACCACCACACCGCACTACAATAGCACAATGTAGGTATATCTGTTGTGGATATAATATATATGTTAATACAGGAACACACTATGATGGTTCGCACCATGTTATTTGTTGATAATTACTTATGGTCCATGTTAGAGAAACTCAAGTATTGCCACGAAAGTACAAAATAGTCATTCATTGACGACCGGATTGGTCCAGTTGGTTAGTGACCCTGCCTTCTGTTCCGATGGTCGCGGGTTCAAATTCGAATCCAGCTAGAGGCAAAACTTTGTGTGATGGATGAGCACGAATGTTTGTACCGTGTCATGGATGTTTAGTATTTATATATGTATGTATTTATCTATATAAGTATTTATATCGTTGTCTAGCACCCAAAATACAAGCATTGCTTAGGTTGGGGTTAGGTCAATATGTGTGAAATGTCCCAAGATATTTATTTAATGACACTAAAATTTTGAATTTACTGTTCTTTTTTCGTACCGATAGACATAGACATAGACATTTATTTCTCAATATCAAATTACAGCATATTTTACATGTCAAAATAAGAGAATTTCACATTGAGATCGTCAGAAAGAATACAAAATAAAAATAAAATGAAAATCAGGAATAAAATGTTTCACCGTTAGGATCGTCTTTTCATACCAAAATAAGAAATAATGTTAACAAGTAATAGGATTAATGGTACAATTGGTATGTCAAATTATATATTACAAATTTATAAATCTAAGTCCATGTATTCTTTAACAGAATATAACGGATGTTCCAACAAAAGGTTCTTAAGTTGACGTCGAAACACCACGTCAGACGGTTCACTTTTTAGCTGTGCGGGTAGACGCTCGTAGTAAGACGGACCGATAACTCGCGGGTTCTTCCCTGCAAGAGACGTGCGACGTGGAATTGTCCTCAGGCATCCTGTGCGGCGGAGTGGCACGCCGGGAATATCAACACGCGCAAACATGGACAAATTATTCCTTACATATGATAAAACTTCAAAAATGTACAGTGAGTAGTGAGTCAATATACGTTGCGCTGAGAAAGCACCCCTACATGTCTCTGTAGGTTTCAACCCAAGTAACGTGCGCACGGCGCGTTTCTGCAGGATCAGAACTCTGCTGGACTCTGTGGAGTTCCCCCAAATTAGTACACCGTACGACATCAGTGAGTGAAAATGAGCAAAATAGCCTTGTTTTAAAGCATCTTTTGATATGAGGGGTTTCAGCTTTCGCAGCGCAAAGACCGCACCACTCAACTTGTCGCACAATTTGTCAACATGGCTCTTCCAGTTAAGATTCGAGTCTAGGGTGAAGCCCAGGAATCTACATTCGTCGCAAAGTTGCATAGGACTGTTCGCCACACACAACGGGATAGTAATATATAGATACCCGTTCTTTAAGTAACTACTGTGTCTGTCTGTTATATCATTCACCTCAAATATCGTACTGAAAATACAAGAGACCCCAAAAAGGAATTTTCAATATAGTATCACGTGGTACCTCCCTGCTAATGTTCTTCGTGCTTTTTGCGTGTTTCAAGGAAAGATTTCGAAGTAGAAACTTATAGACTCTGAAAAACGAACAAGAAATCAAAAGCAAAATTATATTTTTATTTATTATCACAAGTTTAAACTAGTATAAAAATCTTGATGGTAAGTTCAAATATAATTCACAGTTCATTTTTCTTCTATGCGCATAAATAAAATTCCAGTAAATCGTACGGTAAATTCTATGGTATGACTACAACTAAACACAGCAGTCAAAAACCACATTACTCAATAAAAACATTCGATGTAGAGAAAAGTATACTGGTCGTCAGGCACTAAATTAGTATCTCCAATTTTATGAAGCCACAAAAACGGGTCTAGAGCTTTGGGAGTCGCTGTAATATCCCCTATTGTAATCACAGCTTTATCAAGTCTCTGGCGCTTTTTCCACTCCTGGTAAAGCTCGTTGTATAATATAATCTCCAGCACACAGCGGGGGTACACTTCCCAGCCCCGTGGCACAATACATCCGTATTTCAACCCCATTTGAATGGAAATTAATCGTACTCGGATGCGGCTGTTGTGTTCAATGCGTTTTTCTACAATGTTTACGTTACGAGACACGTGCGCTTCTTTTATTGGAGAAGGCTAATAACCTGGTGCGTAGTAGTTTTTTTTTAGGAATCTCTAATTACGGAGTGACCTAACAGTGTTATTGTCCACATCTCGTCTTGTTTATCGTAAGCTTCATCTGGGATTGTATTGAATTTAAATCGTGCAGAAATACGGATCAACCACTCACCAAACGATGATTTGCTGATGCTTTGGTGATTAAATCTAATAGCTTTTAAAATATTGAATGAAAATACTGATCAAATAAGTGTGAATTACTTATTGTGCGTAACGCATCACTTATTATAATAAACATTCACAAGTTGACGTCCTTACACCTCCAGACATTAAATATTGACTTAGTTCAACTGCGCACAACTTATGAGCTCATGAGCCAAATTATTTGTCGAAAGCAATAACTTGATAATTTAGTTATTATATTGTCAACTCCACAACAATGTTTTTGTTGCATCATGACTATAGTTTAAGTGTTTAGCTCAAAAATAAAGCTATTCAATGTTTTTGAGCTCTTTGAGCTCAAAAGTCTGATGAAAGTTTGATAAAACAGTAATTGTTTACGGTTAGCAGCAATCGATGCAGTTATTTGAGTCCTATGAACAATTTATAAACGGAAATTGATCAGATAAAAAATTTTGGAGGTTTTTTAAGAAAATCAATTTTTTCGTTTTTTTCGTTCACGATATCTCACGAACGAATCGACCGATTTCGACCGGCCCAATGGCAATCGACGTGGTTTTTCGATGTTAAGAGCTGATTAGTTTTTGGAATCAATCGGTGAAGCCGTTTAAAAGTTATTCCAAAAAAACCACTTTTGAAAAAAAAATTTTTCTCATCAGTTTTTTTGAGATTTCTCAGAATCTACTGGTCCTAATTGGTTCAAACTCACAGGAAATCTAAGTTTAGTGGGACTCTTTAGAACGCAACTTGTTTAGTTCCAATCGGCCAAACCGTTCAAAAGTTATAAGCGGGTCACACACACACACACACACACACACACACACACACACACACACACAGGGTGACACCCTCGCTGGAACCATCAGAATAGCTTCCTAGGACCTCAAAACGTCGACATCTGATGAAAACTCGATTTTCGAGAAACGGGGTGAAACCAATAACTTCCCGATTCTCTAAAATTTTTAATTTTCTTAGCGGGAAGTTAAAAATTTTTTTCAATTTTCTTAGCGAGATGTTATAAATAATTTTTGTGCTCGCTTAAGTTTTTCGAGTTAAAACAGACGTATAATTCATACTTTTAAGCTTTTCGAGCTTAAAAGTAGAAAAAAACACTTTTTCTTCAATTTTTCGTTATCGATAACACAAACGAATCAACCAATATTGACCAGGTTGGCAGCGATCGACGCGGTTTCTTAGTATTGAGAGCTGATTAGTCCTTTGAATTGATCAGTACAGCCGTTTAAGAGATATTTTGAAAAAACATTTTTTTTGAAATTTTTCGTTTTCGATAACTCACGAACAAATGAACCGATTTTGACGGGCCCAACGGCAATCGACGTTGTTTTTCAAGCTTAAGAACTGATTAGTTTTTGAAATCGATCAGTAAAGCCGTTCGAAAGATATTTCAAAAAAACAATTTTTCAAAAATTTTATTTTTGAGATTTCTCAAAATCTAGCGAACCGAATTGATCCAAATTCATGAAAATTAAGGGCAATAATACTCTTTAGATCGCCACTAATTTTGATCCGATCGGTCAAGCCGTTCAAAAGTTATGCAGGGTTTACATACATACACACACACACACACACACACACACACACACACACACACATACACACATACATACAGCCGCACGGACACCACCGCGGGAATAGTCAGAATAGCTTCCTGGGACCTCAAAACGTCAAGATCTGATGAAAACTCGATTTTCGAAAAACGGGGTAAAACCAATAACTTCCCGATTTTTCGAAAATCTTTGATTTTCTTAGCAGGAAGTTAAAAATTATCAATTCGTATCCCAAATTAACGATAGAATGCATTAGTAGATTGACGTCAGTCTCTTGCAGAGTTGGGGTAAATTAGTCATACGTTCAATATTGTGAACTCCAAGACTTTACTAAGCGATTGTACAAAGAAAATCGATTCTGTATAAAACATGTCATTCAAATTTAAATATTTTTACACAAAACATTTAATCATCGACTTTAACTATGTTCATAAATAAAATACGAGTTTAATAGTGAGTATCAAAAATAATTGTCGAAATGGGACCGGATGTATTTAAAAATGTTTCATCAGATACATGGGTACTACATCCGAAAGAAGAAAGATAAAGTGCCCATTAACGACATCACAAGCTTACATTACTATCAATTTGTCAAATTTTACTAAATTACTATAGTATTAACACAATTTGAACACATATTGCAGGCAACGATCCAATTATTTGCCACACCAAAATTTTTCCGAACATTATCACTAATAGAAATTACCTCTAAACACTCTGTAGGTTGTCAATTTAGTAAAGGATGCCTCGTGTTTCTAAGGCGAATAACTGAAGGCTTTCTGCAGATGATATATAACACGAAATTAGGAAATATTTTTAGTCTATTTAAAATCAACAGAAGAGTCATCATCGATCGGGTCATCACAAACGGCTCCGGCGGCCCTAAAAATGTCCATCATTATTTGATCACGAGAAAGGTAGGCCAGGTGGTACGGAGTCTGATGTGCGAAGTTGATAGCGTCCTTATTCACTCTGTTCTCTCGGCACAGCCACTCAGCCAGCTGGTAGTTCTTCTTGATCGCAGCAATATGGAGCAGGGTGTCGCCGGTCTTGGCTTCTCTAGTATTGAGGTCTGCGCCCAAATTCAAAAGGATCTCTATTTTCATTAGTGAGTTTATTTGGTCATATCTCGCCACTATATGGGTACACATTCTTCCTCGATGGTCGTACTCACGTAGCAAGTTTCTATCACTGCCAATAAAAGGCCCAAACTCCATCAGGTCAAACACATTCCCAGAGCGGCAAATAGAAAAAAAATAATTTTTACTGTCTTCATAAGTTCTTTCTGGCACATCACTTGTAGACTCGTAATTTTGAGCCATTGTAAGCTCGTCACACACTCGAGGCGTCTTTGCGTCTATCAAAGCGGACAGTAATTGGCTAAACGACAGCTCCGCTATCAAGGTACGAAATTGATTAAAAGAAAAATCGGGAGTCCGATCCAAAAATAGCAGACTCTCAATTTTTATATATGTTTAAATGTAAATAAACATACTTCAATCATGCAGTTGCTGTGTAGATACACTTGAGATGAAAAATACAAATGCCGGAGATTCTTGGCATAGTTTTGGCTCATTTATCATCACATAACGATAATTGACAGGCTATTGAAAACGAGCATTTAGGAATGAATTTTGCTGATAACGTCTGAGTCACTATTGTAATTTTTTTTTAACGAATTGTAACGGTTGATTATACCTTCTATATCTTTATTTTTTCAATCTACCCAATTTGATATAGTAATATTTTGATAGAATTACGATAGTTAACCATTTAATTTCTTGTACAAATAGTAAATTTTCGTCTAAAATAGCAAACGCGGGGCTTAAGTACGACAATTTAGAGCACAAGACCTAAATGATCCAGTACAAATTGGGTAGACAATTAATTGCCATAACACAGACAGCAATAACGTTAAAAGGTCGTTACCAAAATAACATAGGATTCAGGTCATCGTTCTTTTCCATGGAACAGTAAACTTTGAATTAATAGTCTTGTTTGCGGGAAGAAAAAATAACTATTGAGGTAGGCAATGTCTGCTTTCAATTTGAGACCAAACAATCAATAGCATAAAATAGAAAACTACGCTACTACACAGATCAGAGTTAATAAAAACCTGGTAATTGCCTTATAATTCAAGCTTATTTATCTGAGCATCTGTTACACGCATTTGCATTCAGCTGCCAAAGCACATTGTTGGCAACGTAATGTTTAGTTGTTCGGTCATTACACTTCTCAACACAATTCAATGTCAAGTTTACTGGGCATCATTTTAACGCGTTATTGCTTTTATAATAAGATTAATAGGAACAAAATCACGCAAAATCATGCCAAAGTGGTCAAATAGTTTAATCCTACGCGAGTTTACATTGTAATTAGTTTGCTAATGTCTTTTTGAAGCCAAAAAATCAGTGAACGACTCAAAGTACTTTGTTTTTTCTTAGTTTCAGTAAATTGAATGTATAAATATTGGTATAGATTCACATCAGTGCTTCGAGTGGCTTATAAAAAGCAGACATCTGCGTGACAAAACATTATACTTTCAACCGCGGTCGAGGTCGTATCATTAAAATGGACGTAGATTATCTTGCCATTCAACTTCAAGCCGTAGAAACCTACATATTGGTTCCAAAGGAGTGGCCTGAGCGCGCTCATAGCCTTCTTTTGACACTAACTGAAAGAATAATCGCTCAATTTAATTATACTAGTCCGGTTGTACAAATATATAACATACCAACGAGGCTAATTTGTCGTGTTAACGATTGCGGATTTTACTACGTTTTCAACAAAGTGTCCAAAGAGTGTGTATATTATAACTGGATCTTGTAAGACCGTAGACTCTAGGTATTGATTTAATGTTTCCTATTTCAGAGAAATGATTGGCGCTTTTGTATATAATATATTAGTTCCCGACAACGATGGACCCATCCAAGTTGAAATTATTAGCGGAAATCATCTCAACCATGTTCCGTGGTCAAGTAAAGATACACACCTCATGCCTTATTTTCAACAGTAGTAAGTAACGTATCATTATCTGTTACATGTGCTTAGTTAAAATGATCCTTCAGTAGATATTCTGATTTCAGTGGAACAGAACTACCTGATTTCATTGGTGCTAAATTTGTGTACCGTCGATTCCTCTGGCGGAAGCGGTAATGGAACACGAAATACTGCATAGTAAAATTTTAGAAAGAAAAAGTTGTCTTCAAATAATTATGTTATTTTGTAGATCACAGAAAAAAAACATATGCAAAGTTTGCGGTAGAGTTGTGGACAAAACCATGAATCAGTAGCCTCTTGGAATAGGTGAGTCAATAACGGACTAATGATCCATGATCGCTAGAATGATTAGTCGGAATTGACAGAGTTGAAAACTAGATTCTTAAGTCTTTGTATACTTATTCCAGCTAATGTCTTGTTTGTTGCAGGTAAAATAAAAAATTGTAATAATAATTGGTGCCATTTTCGTGATCTTTACTCCACAAAGTGCAATGCAACGTTGACTAGGATTTGCTTTGAGTGGACAATTAACAAAATTTCAAATTTAGTTTTTTTGGTGTTAGTACGAGTGATATTTTGTTTAAAATTTTTTGATGTTGATGTTATAGTGCATTTTTTATAAGACACTTTGAAACAGTGAATAGACATACGTTTAGTGAATTTTTAGTGATTTCTGTATTTTGTAATGAGTGAAACTGAAAATCGCTGTTTTCTACGTAAAAAAATGATATGAAAATCAAATACTGGAACCAATAGAGTTCGTTCACGTTTGATCTGAATAAACGCATAATTTACACAAGTGTTATATGCGTCTGGACCACTTTAACAACAGCGTAATAATCAAAATTTCTCGTATAAAATTGGTGATAAGGCTCATAAAAATAAACGATTGACTATCCACACATTCTTCTAAGGATATTTATATATTGATGTGAACATTACGATTCGATTTTTACATTGCTCATAAACCATCATATTTATGACTCCATCGTGTTATGAATTCCGTCTTAATATAAAATATATAAGACGTGAGCTTGAAGTAAAACAGATCCACTATTTAAAATGCATTCTTCGTCTAAAATGGTGATAATAACGATTATGGCAGCTACGTCATCCGGAATCACAATATGATTCGATTTCTTACTTTAGAATACAAATCAAATTTATTCCAAGGCGATATTAGTTGAATAAAGTAATAAATAAATCATGAAAACGTCAAATGGCCGCTTCGCTAATAATCAGCCAATTCCAAGAATTATGACAAATGAAGCTTATGATGAGAAATTAAAGAATGACTCTATCATAAAAAATTTGATGTAGAAATAGACTCCGAGGCGTTTGTGCTACACTGAGTCCAATAAATTTCTTACAGTATACATTTTGAAACTCATTATTACCCGTGTTGGCTATTCTTGATTAAGAGTCACATTAAGCAGTCGCGAGTGCTTGTTATTGTACATTTATCGCATTTGATAAAAATCTGTCATGATGAATGATCTACAACCATTTTTCCTTTGCAACACTAACTTCAAAAAACGCTATTCAGCAAATAAAATATTTGGTTCACATCGTAAAACAGATCTTGATATACTATTGCAATAAACATATTTGAAACACTTGAACGATTTTACAACACTTTTACGACTCATAAGTGAAATCTTTTCGAGAAATCGTAAAATTTCTTCCATTCAATCCTTGATTTCGTTTGATTCGTCATATAATTGCTCATAAACCGCAAGATTTATGACCGATAAAATTTTTTGTTTGGATGATGCGATGCACGTTTACATGACATCCGAATCTAATTTAGTTAATACACGCATTCACGTTGTATAAAAATGACCTTATTTCGAAGATTTGAGCGGGTATCAGTTGCGGTTGGAGGTTATGTCAACACAAACAATATGCCATCATTATATAATACTGTTAATTAGTTCTTATCAAATACTTCACACGATGACGTCAATGTTTGGATACCAGCACAAGTTGTACTCTCAAAATAATATCTTTTGACTTCAACATTGAAATAATTACTCACTGAGTATGTCACAAACTTTCACAGCTGGCCTTGTTCTTTTTAGACTTTGCTAATATTTTTTGTAAAATTTGGAAAGTAAAAATTTATATTTCGACATGGAGAGTAGTCCTAGTTTAGTTTTTTTCTATATATGATTTCAACAAAGTATGACATTGCCGAATTTCACTACTACTACTACAGCCTATTTGCGTCCCACTGCTGAGCACAGGCATTCTCTCATCACGAGAGGGTATCATCATGATTAACTTTACCTTAATTTACTTTACTTCATCGCTGTTTTTCAGTTACAGATGAAACTTTACGACGAACATTTGCGAAATTGCTAATGTTTCGCCATCTAGATCTCACCATCGGTGGCATCTACGAGGCTGTTATTCGTATACATGAAACTTAAACATATTTGCTTTAAACGGTCCAACGTGAAAACACGATTGGAAACAACCGTCTCGATACTTTTATTTTTCAAAGATAGGTCTATTTTTACAAATTTTTACTTGGGACGTGGAATTCTCAAGGTCTATAACGACAAATTTTTGCTTTCCAGATAATAAATAACTTGTTTTTGACTTCCTCGAAACCTTTTATAATTAGTTTCGTACTTTCATTGTAAATAACAATGAATGCTTACGCCGGTAGTATGCAGGTTATGTCTCCAATATCACTGTTTTGTTTTGCCGGCTCGCATAACTACTACTACTACTACTACAGCCTATTTGCGTCCCACTGCTGGGCACAGGCCTCCTCTCATCACGAGAGGGTTTGGGCTATAGTCCCCACGCGGGGCACGGTGCGGATTCTTTGAATTACTTCAGAGATGCGTGCAGGTTTCCTCACGATGTTTTCCTTCACCGAAAAGCTACGTGGTAAATTCCTCTGCATGAGAGGCAGTAGGTCGAACCACTAGGCCACCACGGCTTCACTAGGCCACCACGGCTCGCAACTGTGGCCTCTTAATCATTTATTAGACAGCATAGAACACACAGTAGGATTATAGACTAAAAAGGCACTAAAATAGTTTTACATGTGTCTGACACACACTTGTCCCTTATGGGGCATACAATGAAATAGCCACCTCATTCATAAACGGGGAAACACAGTATTTTAGGGCCTGGGTCGGTAAATATTCATCTTAAAACGCTATAGGCGTTGGCGTATAGGGGTTGTAATCGAGTGGCAGGCAGAGCACTAGTTTACTTTTAAAATAAGCATCAAAACTGTAATTTGTTTGTTACTTGTTACTGTGCCTAAATTAAATAAATAAATAAATACGTGACACCCGATTTCGTGGTCAAAAGCGGTTTTTTTCTTAAACTTACAAAAAGAGTGTTTAAATGAAAATTCTCACATGTGACCTATGTACGAGGGGCGTTCAAAATATTCTCGGTATTGGAATGAAAACAAACAAGTATGAACAGTTTGATATTTTTTATTTTTCAATATACTCCCCCCCTATGTTAATACACTTAAAAGATCGATCAATTATTTTTTTTAATCCCTCATAAAAATATTTTTTATCCTTGGTATAAAAGTGCTCCTCTACTGCCGCCTTCAACGCCTCATCGTCAAAAAATCGATTTCCACGCAGATCCTTTTTGAGATTGGGGAACAAAAAGAAGTCGCTGGGGGCTAAGTCCGGACTATACGGTGGATGAGTTATAGTTCCGAACCCACATTCAGCAATAGCTGCCTTGGCAATATGAGCAGTATGGACAGGGGCGTTGTCATGCAGAAGCAGAATACCTTTAGACAACTTTCCTCGCCGTTTTTCTTTTATTGCGTCCCTTAATTGATGTAGAATATTCGCGTAGTACTGTCCCGTGATATTTACACCTTTTTCTTTATAATCGATCAACAATACTCCTTCACAATCCCAAAATATTGTTGCCATGACCTTGCCAGCGGAAGGGACGACCTTGAACTTCTTGGGATGAGCTGAACCCTTAATGTGCCACTGCATGGACTCCTGTTTACTCTCTGGGTCATAATGATGAACCCAGGTTTCATCTTCAGTAACTATCTTTTGCAGCACCTCATCAGGATTTTCACCACACAGGTCAATAAAATCGGAACAGCAAGCTGCACGCACATCTTTTTGAAGTCGAGTCAGCATTCGCGGAACCCATCTTGCACTGACCTTTGACATATTAAGATGGTCATGGATAATGTCATGTACGGTACCAATAGAAAGATTGGTTACTTGAGCTATTGATTTTATCTTCACTCGACCATCT
Source organism: Aethes cnicana (assembly GCA_963971205.1). Lineage (NCBI taxonomy): Eukaryota > Metazoa > Arthropoda > Insecta > Lepidoptera > Tortricidae > Aethes > Aethes cnicana. The sequence continues at coordinate 12,626,796 of OZ020282.1, forward strand.
TCCAATATAAGGTTTTCCACCTGATCAATATTTTCTTGTGAAGTAGCTACTACAGGCCGGCCAGGTCTAGGGTCATCTTCAATACTCTCCCTGCCACGTTTGAATTCGCTTGACCACTTTTGAATTGTAGATAAAGAAGGAGCAGACTCACGGTAAACACAATCCATTTCCTCTTTTATGGTTTTTTGGTTTTTACCCTGTTTCGTCAAGAATTTTATTACGGAACGATGTTCTAATTTCGTTAACATTGTTAATTCACTCATTGTGTTCGTGTTTGTTCAGAAATTGCAGAAAAACAAAAGAACATCTCTGTTTGAATTATACTTTTTTTTAATGTCAAAGAATGAACCTTACCAGCCAGTAACAAAACAAATTCAAAAAGAGGTTATAAGATATCAATACCGAGAATATTTTGAACGCCCCTCGTAGTACTATTAAATATTCTGTGCTAGAGAATCGGTTGGTAATTTAGGTAATAAAAAAGAAAACCGGCTAAGTGCGTGTCGGGCCACGCGCAAAGTATAGGGTTCCGAAGTTGACGATGCCCACAGTACCTTTCTAAGACTTATTAGCATCTAGCTAGCCTGTGGTATGACGTGCCCGCCCGACGCCCCTGCCGCTCGAGAAAAATCATTGGTATTTCAATCATATCATAAGTTGGTCGACTATTACTCGTAAGTTTGTACAGCCTACTTAGCTGTGATAGTTTTCCTTTCAACTACGTTATGTATGCCATAACCGTGTTTTTTTTTCAGCCATCCACATACCACAATTTAGCTGGCAGGGGGGGGGGGGACACGTGACTCTAACAAAAAATAGCAGTTTAAAGCTTAATATTTCACAAACGCATAATCAAAAAATGGTTCTAACAAATCCACAATATTTTTTAAAGATCTATTCACCGATATGCCGCACCATGAGGTACGCAAGAAATAAAATTACATCCCCACTTTACGAGTAGGGGGGTACCCTATAAAAAATATATGTCAAAATTTTATTGTACCACTTTGTCAGCGTAACTAATATGTATATTCATGCCAAATTACAGTTTTCTAGAACTAAGCATCTCCGAGCAATAGTGCGGACAGACGGACGGACGGACGGACGGACGGACGGACGGACGGACGGACGGACGGACGGACATGGCGAAACTATAAGGGTTCCTTGTGGACTTCGGAACCCTAAAAAAGGATATCATAAAAGCACGATTTCGAACACAATTCGAATGTGTCAATGTTTACGTGCGAGGACGTCTGTACACTTGCAAATGTGTGTGTACCAACTACGCGGGCCAGTGATCCACTCTACATCTCCGGATGAAACAAATGCCGGTAAGGGCGAATTGGGCGCGAGTTGCGCGCCAGCTAGATTCAGGCGGTTGATTCCGTGGCCATTCTGTATTGTAGTACTATTAAATATTCTGTGCCACTTCATAAAAAGTCTACATATAAGATATAACTAAGTTCAGTAGATAACCCGTCGAGTCCGGTTTGCCCCATTGCCCCAGCGGTCGACCGCTCCCGAGCTTCCGCCGGGAAACGATATCCTTATATTTCGCATGACTACTTTCTACTCTCAATCAGTACAGGTTAACACAACTTAGAAGGCGCGTGGATTAAGCAAAAATAGAGTCTGCGTCAACGGCATAAGTGCTTCACCGCGCGCCTTCTAAGTCGTGTCGTGCTTTAAAGGGTAATCATGCTGAGTTTTATAGTAATAGATGGAGTTCTGCAGAATCATAAGTACGAGTAACGAGTACGTAGATAGTGGTAGGCCATGGTGCTAGGTCCGTCCGCGGTGGTACCACCGTCTTTCCCCGCTAACCTGCCGCCAAATAGCAGTGCTCGCACTGTTGTGTTCCGGTTAAGGCAGCCGGTGAAATTTTTGGGACAGAGGCATTCCATCTTAGGCCTCAGGGTAGGCAACGCATTCGAGATCCTATGGTTTTTTGATGGGGGATCATAGGATTTCGGTGTCCAATGACCGCAGTGACCACTTACCATCAGGTGGGCTGTGCGCTCGTTTGCCTATCTATACCAATGACCTAAAAAAAAGAAAATAAAATAAAGATATTCGTCAAATATTCATGACAAAATAACGCATTGACACATTTTTTGTTACAAATCTGCTTATTAAATAGGCACCCAACAAAAGGTGGACGAAAATTAATTCCTTAAAATAATTCAGAAGTAAGTATTTGCATGATCATTGATCACCTTTTATTCGTCTCGATAAGATGAGATCTTTGAAACTAATTAATTGGTCGTTAGACTCATTTTCGTAAGAGTCTTGACTCTTTCTGCTAAAACTCATACCAAACACACTTCCACAATTTTACATCCATATTACAGTCTGTCTGTTACATCTTCACGCTTTAACCGCTGGACCGATTTAGGTGTAATTTGGTAGGGAAATAGTTCGTTCCGGACGTTTTTTGGTATCCCGTGAAAACGCACAATTCCTGCGGGGAGGCGATAACTGAATATCGCGCGAAGACGCGGGCAGATTCTAGTATTCCATTATTTCTTCTATGACAAAATGTCATCCACATAACCAGCCATTTAGCCGGCCAAAGCACATGCAAATTAGTATATTACGGGCTCTCCGTACGTCGATACCGTCCACATGGCGGTACAGCATGACACAATCGACATGACTCGTTGATTTTTTAATAATAGACTGTTTCACCAGGCTATAGGAGCTACGCCGCGCGCACTGTTATCCTTGTCGTGCTGTACAGTCCGCAACCAAGCATGAAATTGACACGGCCGATGCTAACCGGAGATATTATTAAATGCCCAATGAATATTAGCTGCAGACGCTTTGACGATGCATTTATCGAACAACTGTACTTATAATATGTTCGCTTCGAATCATGGCGATGGAAATTCGATGGCAGATAAACGCTACGGAGAACACTCGTATTTCGCAAGCAAGAATATATATTCTGAGATGCAATTTTTAGCCTGTATGTAAGTCAAGTACCTACCTAAGCATGCTGCATCTGTAGCTATTTGTATGTGCCATAGGGATTTGTAATCTAAACAGCGATAGCTCTGTTTCAGGTATAATAGTTACTTTGTTATACAAGACTGCAAAGTCATTATTATCGAAACGTGAAATAGCTAACTTTGCTGCGGAGTAAACATGGGAGCGTTTCTCATGCTGAAAAGCAGGTCAAGACTAGGAACACGACTTCTGAAGGTCTAGAAATGAAAGTTCATGCCAAATTGATGTTGCTGAATAGTACATTACTACAGAGGCCGGGAAGGAGGATGTTGCAGGCCGGGTATTATATAAGGAAGTGAGGCCGGATAGTTACGAGGCCGACAACTTCCGTTCCCCGCCGATGTATGTATAGTGCTTTTCTCAAACATGCAATGAAATAAATAAATAAAAATGTAATAGCTGTATTGGCAGAATGTCATAGCGAACCCTATGGTTCGCTATGTCACAGTCGATTTGATGCACGCCGCATCATTTTCTCATTGATTCTAGCAGTATAAACTTTGTTTTCTCAAACATGCAATGAAATATTGATATTATGTTCTTCTTATTAGCCTGGGAAGTATCACGTTTCAGGCACGGCTAGACAATTGGTCTATAATGAAATTTCATACAAACGTTGCAGGCCAAGGCCGGCAACACACTTTTTAAAAATTTCCATTTCATATATTCGTGACACAGCATCTTGGCATTCTGCCATTTAAAAAAAGCTACAAGCAATGTTTACTCTATACTAATTTCATTATAGACCAATTGGGTAGCCGTGCCTGAAACGCGATACTTCCCAGGCTAATAAGAAGAACATAATATCAATATTTCATTGCATGTTTGAGAAAACAAAGTTTATACTGCTAGAATCAATGAGAAAATGATGCGGCGTGCATCAAATCGACTGTGCGGCCTACTTATTCACATTCGATGCCAAAAAAACAAATAACGTTCGATCGGGGTTACAAAGCCGTTAAGGCTGGGTTCCATCAGAAACTTAACGTATGTAAAATTTAATGTGAGTTGTAATCCCTTCAGAAAAGTCATCTTCTCCTAAGCGAAAATATCGCGTTAAATTTAACGGACGTTGCTTTCTTCGAAACAAACCAGGATATTTTTGTGATAAATTCAATTAGAATACATCACTGAGGTTTTCAGTGAAGGAAAACGTAGTGAAGTTAATCATTAATGTGCGTGAAGACTACTTATAGCTCAAAAATTCTCAACGCTCGTGATGAGAGGAGGATCTGCCCAGCAGTGGGACGTTAATGGGCTACTGTGGTGGTGGTGGGGTCTCTTAGCCACCACAATGAATCCACCAGCAGTGGACCTGTACAGTTAAAGACATATTTTTAATCTTTAATTTCTCTGAACTACTTCTACTAATGTAGCGTTCTCTGAAACGGCTGAAACCCTCCGGTAAATCCGTTAAATTGTAACGCTTACGTCAATTCAATACTACGTCCAACTTGAACTGTGTTGCCAGCTGTGAAATTGGCCGCCATCTTGGCCAGCCACTTTCACGCGTGTTTTAACACGAACGTCGCGTTATGGCAACACTCAGGAATGTTCTAAATGAAGTATGTCTCAGTTAAGATTTTTATTATCCGACTGCGGCAGAATGAGGGTTATGTTTTTCGAGTGTATGTATGTATATATGTATATTTCTTTGGCACGCTGTGTAGCGTGAATAGCTGGATGGATTTTAGCATGCGAGGTGTCGTTAGATTCGTCAATCGTGAGAGTGACACTGGGTATATCAAAATTTCAAGAAACAAAATGGCCGACTTTTGGTTGCCTTGTGGTAGCCTATCGAGTGGGGTATCAAAAGGAAGGGCTGAATGAATGGATCACAAAAAAAAAGTGAAATCAAAAGTTTGTTTGCGACTGCAAACAAACTTTTCAAAAGGGTTTTATATTTTTGCAAAAAACGAGTTATTACTTAGGTACTTAATAACCAAAAGTTCAATTGATGAAATAGGGAAGCATAGTTGGTAGTAGGATAAAGAAGATTCAATTGATGAAATAGGGAAGCATAGTTGGTAGTAGGATAAAGAAGATTCAATTGATGAAATAGGGAAGCATAGTTGGTGGTAGGATAAGGAAGATGCATTTTCAGTCAGACTAGACTAGTCAAAATATCCCAAAGGTACCTAATTAGTAGCGAACGAGTTGCCTAGGTGTTGTGACCATACCTACCTCAAATTTCATTAAATACGTCCAGTATTTGCAGTACACCAAAGCGTAACAAACACATATCTATAAGTACTCGTACAGACATTTCTAAAATTAATTCCTATAAAGTCTCAGCTAACTCAGAGGTGAGTCAGTAAGGGAAACTTCGCGGATATTTACGAGGATTCCCGGTTTCCTTTAATATTTCAGCGGCTAATCCCTCGTCATGTTGGCTTCTGGGTTGCCGCGTTATCACTCTCCCCCCCTTTTACCTTCTCTGGAGCGAAGGGTATGAGTAAAGATTTTTCGGTAAATATTTTACAAAGATGTACCTATTTTTATTTATTTAATACTGGGACGCAAATAGACTGAAGTAGTAGTAGTAGTAGTAGTAATACTAGCCCGCGACTTCGTCCCGCGTAGACTTTGAATTTGCGTACATGGTGATACTATGTTACATATAAACTCAACAGCAATGAAAACGGGTCACTTTGTGTAACAGACATTGTCCGCTGAGACAGTTGCCTCCTCGATTGCTCAAGGTCAGGGTCTTAATATTATGCAAAAGATTCCAATTGGTCGGAGTAGGTATGTATACATCCCAAAATTTTTTAAATAAGATACGGTATGGAACTATTGCATACAGCTTTTGCCAGCGACATCGTCCGCTTTGAATTCGGTTAGGGCGTTCCAGCGCGAGCTATGTATCCAATGCGTTTTTCCGGGATAGAAATTAGCCTTGTTCCCTTCCTTTTAACGTTATTTTTTCTATTTTTTTTCTACTATACGAAAAATACTACAATGAAGTTGCTTAATTAACTACAATTAAAGTTCTTCACAAGACAACAGATTCTCCCAAGAGAACTCCTTTACAGAACGTGCTGTTAGCGACTTATTAATATTTCCCAGATTTTTTTTTGTGGAAGGGGAGGGTAATATTAATTCCGTTACAATTAGAGACAAGCGCGAGTACCTAATTCAATTTGACGAGCAATTTCCTTCACGACGTCAATCTACTGAGATTATGTTGGGGAAATCCTTCGACAAGTCCAGGGAAAGAAATGCAGACACTCACCTGGCTTCTGGACCGTAGATACTCCAGGGGGCCCTCTTCAGCAAATCTCCACAGGTAATACTGGCTATCTTGAAATACGCGTTCGTTTCAGGCTAGTTACACGAGCACCCTTTTGATTGGGAATTTAATTTGATAGAAAATCGAGGAGCGTTAGCGCCGTTGCGTACAGACGTTGACAGAGACGATAGAAGTTGTGGCAGCACTAGGCGATGATTTTCATCCACTGATTTTCGTCGGAGCGATGTAGCTAGTGTCTGCATGAAAACCTCGTTTGTCGTGTCTAAATTTGAATTTTGAATACAACGATTTGTTCTGTGCCAGTTTTGAAGATTTGATTTAAAGAATATGCAATAGTACGGAACAACCACCCTTTCGCAACACTCCTCATTGTGAAGGAACATTATGAAAGTAGGTATATCACGACACAACTTAGAAGGCGCGCGGATTAAGCAATAACCGACTCTGCGTCAACGGCTTAAGTGCTTCGCCGCGCGCCTTCTAAGTTGTGTCGTGATATACCTACTTTCATAATGTTCCTTCACAATGCGGAGTGTTGCGAAAGGGAGGTTGTTCCGTACTATTGCATATTCTTTAAATCAAATCTTCAAAACTTCAGAGCGAAGGGTATGAGTAAAGATTTTTCGGTAAATATTTTACAAAGATGTACCTATTTTTATTTATTTAATACTGGGACGCAAATAGACTGAAGTAGTAGTAGTAGTAGTAGTAATACTAGCCCGCGACTTCGTCCCGCGTAGACTTTGAATTTGCGTACATGGTGATACTATGTTACATATAAACTCAACAGCAATGAAAACGGGTCACTTTGTGTAACAGACATTGTCCGCTGAGACAGTTGCCTCCTCGATTGCTCAAGGTCAGGGTCTTAATATTAGGTCCTTACATATGAAATTGGCGTTTCATATGGCAGAAATGAAAACGATTTTTTTTTATGAAACTATTTTTTTATTTAGTCAAAGTATGTACCATGGCTATCTATGCACTTTTGCCATCTCGAAGGTAGTTCATTGATTCCTTTACTAAAAAAAGTGTGTGAGCGAGAATCAATAAAATCTTTGAAGGCCGTTTGGACAGCCTCGTGAGAATTGAATTTTTTTCCTTGCATGAAGTTGTCCAAATTCCGAAAAAAATGGTAATCAGTTGGAGCAAGGTCCGGGGAGTATGGTGGGTGTCGAAGACATTCCAGTCGCAGCTCCCGTAGTTTTGCGGCCGTCAAACGTGCCGTATGTGGTCGAGCGTTGTCCTGAAGCAGCAGTGGGCTAGATCGATTGACCAGTCTGGGTTGTTTAATGGCTAGCTTTTCCATCATCGTTTGCAATTGTTGACAATACACATCAGCCGTGATTGTTTGCCCAGATCTTAAGAAACTGTAATGGATGACACCGGCACTAGTCCACCAGACACTTACCAGTACCTTTTTCTGAGTCAACTTTCGTTTCGGGCAGAATTTGGCTGGTTCACCTGGGTTCAACCATTGTGAAGAACGTTTCCGGTTGTCGTACAAGATCCATTTTTCATCACAAGTAACGATACGATTCAAAATGCCTTCATTATTGTGCCGGTTGAGAAGTGAAACGCAACACTCGACGCGTGTTTCTTTGTTTGCGTCGCTCAATTCATGCGGTACCCATTTTTCAAGTTTTTTCACTTTTCCAATTTGTTTCAAGTGAATCAAAATGGTTTTATCACTCACACCGAAGCCTGCCGCTAACTCTGACGTGGTTTGCGATGGATCTGCTTCCACAATTGCTTTTAATTCTTCGTTATCAACTTGTGTCTCCGGCCGTCCACGAGGCTTGTTCTGTAGGTCAAAATTTCCAGAACGGAAACGTTGGAACCAATAACGTACCGTATTTTCTTTTGCAGTAGCTTCCCCATACGCATTGTTAATCCTACGAGCCGTTTCTGCAGCACTAGTGCCGAGGTGAAACTCATATTCGTAAATATAGCGATATTTTAAGTTCTCCATATTGTGAACAGAACGATGTGAAAGAAAAACAAATGACGCGATAACAAATAAATTTCGTAATTCGAACACAGAAATACATGGTCTTAAATTTGAAATAAATTTGAATTTGGAATTCCTAGCCGAACGCCACATATTTTGAATCAAAGTTGCCAGTTCGCCAAACGCCAATTTCATATGTAAGGACCTAATATTATGCAAAAGATTCCAATTGGTCGGAGTAGGTATGTATACATCCCAAAATTTTTTAAATAAGATACGGTATGGAACTATTGCATACAGCTTTTGCCAGCGACATCGTCCGCTTTGAATTCGGTTAGGGCGTTCCAGCGCGAGCTATGTATCCAATGCGTTTTTCCGGGATAAAAATTAGCCTTGTTCCCTTCCTTTTAACGTTATTTTTTCTATTTTTTTTCTACTATACGAAAAATACTACAATGAAGTTGCTTAATTAACTACAATTAAAGTTCTTCACAAGACAACAGATTCTCCCAAGAGAACTCCTTTACAGAACGTGCTGTTAGCGACTTATTAATATTTCCCAGATTTTTTTTTGTGGAAAGGGAGGGTAATATTAATTCCGTTACAATTAGAGACAAGCGCGAGTACCTAATTCAATTTGACGAGCAATTTCCTTCACGACGTCAATCTACTGAGATTATGTTGGGGAAATCCTTCGACAAGTCCAGGGAAAGAAATGCAGACACTCACCTGGCTTCTGGACCGTAGATACTCCAGGGGGCCCTCTTCAGCAAATCTCCACAGGTAATACTGGCTATCTTGAAATACGCGTTCGTTTCAGGCTAGTTACACGAGCACCCTTTTGATTGGGAATTTAATTTGATAGAAAATCGAGGAGCGTTAGCGCCGTTGCGTACAGACGTTGACAGAGACGATAGAAGTTGTGGCAGCACTAGGCGATGATTTTCATCCACTGATTTTCGTCGGAGCGATGTAGCTAGTGTCTGCATGAAAACCTCGTTTGTCGTGTCTAAATTTGAATTTTGAATACAACGATTTGTTCTGTGCCAGTTTTGAAGATTTGATTTAAAGAATATGCAATAGTACGGAACAACCACCCTTTCGCAACACTCCTCATTGTGAAGGAACATTATGAAAGTAGGTATATCACGACACAACTTAGAAGGCGCGCGGATTAAGCAATAACCGACTCTGCGTCAACGGCTTAAGTGCTTCGCCGCGCGCCTTCTAAGTTGTGTTCTGCTATACATTTATTTCTGCAAAAAAGAAGATTTTGATTCAGCAATTGGCTCATTTGGGCTTTCCTACAGGTCATTTATGAATCTAACCACAGAGTTACCAGCATAGAGGCATTAATTCATAGTTATACCACAGTATTTCGTACTATCGTATACCAGTAACGACATACCACCTCCCACCAAACACGAGGGCAAGCACGCAAATACCTATTTTCTGCATATACACCATAACATTTTATTGTGCAGTTTACGTTCGGTTTGTATAAAGTCCCGCGGGTGTGGTTAAAAACATACAGAAAGATGCACAGACAAACTGAGTAATAGTTATCAGACTCATAAAATTTAAGCAGATAAGATCAATTCGAAACTCACTAACTTCGCATTTAATTAAAACATGTGATACCTTACGCAACATGCATTCAAATACACCTGCGGAGTTCCTGAAATTGCAAATGCTTATTGACTCACATATGCTTAGTAAGACGCATTCATTCTGCTTAGCGGTGCAATAAACTTACGTTTATTGTGGTGGTGGTTAAAAAATATCTTTCAGGAGCTAAATCGACCAGAAAACAATCCTTTTCACGAAACAGCGAAAGGCTTGAATTAATTCCGATTGTACAAAGCGTCGACATTTCAATATTATCACCCATTTAAATTGGCAGCGACGGTATTCATAGGACGTGGTAAATATTAAAAATGCAAAACTAGCGCATAGCCATTCAGTACTATTGCTGAGGGGTGACCAGCTCGCCTTATCCTCGAAAAATTGACCTGCGAGAGAGAACAATCGATGAAGACATATGTGAAAACTATAACTACACCTTAACATAAAATTATGAAGTCCCAAAAACTAACGCCAAAATGTAAAAAGTTTAGACTTGAGAAATATAAGTTTTTAGTGAGCTCTTTCGCTGTGTTTAATCGATAAACCGAAGCGCTGGCAAGTGACGTGTAGCATAAAATTTGGGGTGGGGACTGTAGCCCAACCCTCTCGTAGTGAGAGGAGGCCTGTGCCCAGCAGTGGGCCGTAAATAGGCTGTTGTAGTAGTAGTAGTATAAAATTTTATATTTATAGGTAGGTACTACTAAAGATATGAAAAATAACACGTCCCCATTTTAGTAGACGGGTGCAAGATATAAAGACATGGCTATTACTACACTAAATAAAACTTGTACGTTTGATTAAAAACAATGAAAAGATATCCTTGTATGGTTGAAATTGATTTTATTTTTACCACGCTGATAAAGAGGTTAGCAAATTAAGACAAAACAAAATATGCAATGAAACTCAGTCAATATTTTCGACGAGAACAAATAAAACGTTTTAACACATTATTATTTCACACGTTAAAATATCGCAATGAGCTTAATTCGTTCGGAAATCTCTTGCTCTTTTCATTCTATTCGGACTCAATTATTCAATATGAATGCAATAAGTGGAATTGAGTGGCGTTTGATTAATTGGGCTTCGCTAATGGAGTAGAATGTGACGGCGCACATTGTTCGATTTTCGCGATATTGCTTTTTTATCCGGAAATAATACTTTTTCCTGGAGCCTGGGCACCGGGTCGTAATGGCCTAAAAACCCGCAACTTGGATGTAGGGCCTAGGGCCTGGATGACTCTGGTTACACAAGCGTCTTTACAATCAGGACGGATTTTTTCTTGCCTTCTTCCAGTGCATTAAGTGCTTGGCGAAAGAAAAGGTGTTGGATGCGTTTGCTTATTCAGCCGATTAGGTATTTGACACTTTTGACAGATGAAAACATGAATCAAGCGATCGAAACGTTGATTTTGCCACAGTTTAACGAACTATAAAGCCCAAAGATAAAGCCATTTTGATAGGCCCAACGCACGGTTGCTTGGGCCCGCTTTTCCCTGTTCGCGTCCTTCATCTGTGGGTGGCATTTTTCACGAGATGAAGGGCGTAATTATACAGTAGTTTATAACTACAATTAAGGACTGATTGCGGGGTGATCCAATTGCCACCATAGATGGACAGCAGCTTGAATTACTCAGAGCAACTGCCAGCATCGACTCATCAAAACAGTCCTTTCGTCTCTCGCCTTGGTTTCATTCAAGCTTAAACCTGCCCCCCTCCCCCTCTGACCAATGAGTCTGAATGAAATTGAAAAAAAGACGTTACGACGCATCAGAAATGTGCAAGGAATTTTCAATTGGTTAAACCGATTTTCGTCTGCACGTTTTTCAACTTCAAAGACGTGATCTGCTGCAACTAATCATGATGGGAAAAGTTGTCGGAAATGGAGTTGGCCTCAGAAAAAACAACCTGGCTGCAAAATACGAGGCAGTGGACAAGGGATGCTCAACAGCTTAGCTCAACAGCTAATAGCCAACCTTCAGTAATTGGAGCGGCACCTAAAGAAGAAGAAACAGATTTTAATGAAATACATATATGTACCTTAGAACACTCTCGACTAAGTCACCTATCAAGTAAGAAAACCAAGTCAAAATCAGTTCAAGTCCTGTTTTTGTTAAATACCAATCTTATAGGCAAAGGAGCGCACAGCACACCTGATGGTAAGTGATCACTGCGGACAATGGACACCGAAACCTGACCTGTTTCCCGTATTTCGCAAAGCATGGTCCTCTCAACGCGGACACGGCGGCTAAGCGTGGCTGTATTTTCATATTCATGCCGCTTCTCCTTGTTTGAACCACAACACGTTTCGTTATTCGTTTGCTGTGAAAAATATGCAGATCTGACACGTTTTTTTTCATTTTACCTCCGTTAATGCACTTCAAGTCTTATTCCTTAAGTAGAATATTCAAGTTTTTATTTTACTTTTGTTTGTTGTTGCCGGACAAATAAGGTTCTACTTACTCAAATAAAAATATAAACAGTTTTAGGAAAAGCCTTGAAGAAATGTATGAATACAAAGTCCATACTAATATTATTAATCCGAAACTTTGTGTGTCTGTTTCACTTTCAAGCCTAAACAGTTGAATCTGTAGCCCAAACCCTCTGTGTGGGTAGTTGGCCGGAAATAGGCTGTTGTGTAGTGGTGGTGGTGATGGTGGTGAAAAAAAAAGCTGTAGTCCCCAGTGTACATACACGATACCTGTAAAACAGTCTTCATTCAAATAAAAAGGCTGTAATATCTTGTGCCATCCTTTTACGTTACCGTTGTAGGTATAAATATTATGGCGGAAATGCGATGATATGGGGTATATTTCCGGGGTTGAGTGGGAAATAAAGAATTTATATCGCTTGTAATTTTTTCGCCGTTATGTTTGGATTACAGTACACGACAGCCAATACAGTGTTCAACAGTCGTAGACCCACGCTGTAGTCTTTGATTACGACTCAAATTATGAACTGCAGAGTCTTCGATCACTTTGATTTTCTTTTATCTTTGATCACTAATCAGGACTGGCTCCAGGGAAAGTAACACAGAAATGTCTTAAGTTTAAAAAGTAATCAAATTCATTCATAAACCACGATGAACACTTGCCTGTAATTGTTAGAATATTGCGCAAAGGATCAGATGGGACATTGGACAAGACAAGCCGTTCCTTACGACGTCGGGACAGACCTACAAAGCTAATTAAGACGCTGACAAGAGCTAATGACTTTCTTTGAGCAATCGAGGCAGGCATCTGTTTCAGTGGACAATGTCTGGCATTGGAGGGCGCGAGAAGCATGACCGTAGAAAAACAGTAAAATGAAGATTAAAAAAGATATCCCACAGTGCATAAACAATATAAATTAGCAATTTTTTTGGTTTGAGTATGACGGAACACTGTTTTTAATTATAGGACTCTGCGTTAAAAAAATAAACCTATAGAACCGTTTAAATAGGAAGACGTAACTTCACGATTTTTTTTTCATGGTACCGATTTCATGAAATCCTTTTCACGAAATATCAAGTTTTTTAAGTATATAGTGAATATTAACATTTATTTTACTCGCCTTTCAAAGTCAAATAGTTTTCTTTTAAATACTGTTTAAATAAAGTCAATTTAGGTCTTGTCAGCGCCTTAACTAAAACTACTTACTTGCCTTGCTAATTAGAGGCCCGATCCTACACAGGAGCTTGTAACTTTCAGAGATAAATAAGACCGGACGCGCTCAACCCTCTTTGAAAATTTTTCTTTAAAAATATCCTTTTGAATATTATGTATAGTGCTCAAAAAGTAAACATTTAGAATATTTAGATACCTACCTCTTGAGCGTGCCATAAGTTGGTCATTTCCGAACGAGAGTTTTTTTGTCACCCAAAGTTCGAGCATTACTACTACTACTACTACTACAACAGCCTATTTACGGCCCACTGCTGGGCACAGGCCTCCTCTCATTACGAGAGGGTTTGGGCTATAGTCCCCACGCGGGCCCAGTGCGGATTGGGGACTTCACACACATCTTTGAATTACTTCGCAGGTGCGTGCAGGTTTCCTCACGATGTTTTCCTTCACCGAAAAGCTCAGTGGTAAATTCAAATTGAATTTCGCACATAAGTAAACTTAGAGGTGCGAGCCGGAATCGAACCTCCGACTCTCAGCATGAGAGGCGGTAGGTCGAACCACAAGGCCACCACGGCTTCCAATTTTATTAGGTCGTCGTGTAACTAGGTATCTACTTGAGCCTACTTGAGTCCCACTGCTGGGCACAGACCTCTCATCTCTCTCACGAGAGGGTTTGGCTATAGTCCCCACGCGGACCCAGTGCGGATTGGGGACTTCACACACATCATTGAATTACTTCGCAGATGAGTGCAGGTTTCCTAGGCTGTGGTGGCCTAGTGGTTCGACCTACCGCCTCTCAAGCTGAGGGTCGGGGGTTCGATTCCGGCTCGTACCTCTAAGTTTACTTATGTGCGAAATTCAATTTGCATTTACCACTGAGCTTTTCGATGAAGGAAAACATCGTGAACTAGGTATGTAGGTATCTTAACAAATCTTGTAAGCTAAACACTCACTTTCAGCTATCATAAATATGATGAAACTTGGCAAGTATATGTAGAGATCGAGCTGACCTTAAGGAGCTTAGAGGTGGGCAAGGAATGTTTAAAGCGTTGTTGTTTTAGTTTGTACTACTACTACTACTACAACAGCCTATTTACGGCCCACTGCTGGGCACAGGCCTCCTCTCATAACGAGAGGGTTGGGCTATAGTCCCCACGCGGGCCCAGTGCGGATTGGGGACTTCACACACATCCTTGAATTACTTCGCAGATGCGTGCAGGTTTCCTCACGATGTTTTCCTTCACCGAAAAGCTCAGTGGTAAATTCAAATTGAATTTCGCACATAAATAATTTCAGAGGTGCGAGCCGGATTTGAACCCGCGACCCTCTGCATGAGAGGCGGCAGGTCAAACCACTAGGCCACCACGGCTTTTTAGTTTGTAAGCTATTGATAATTAAATGACTGATGAAACGTATGTTTATGTTGCTAGTGTGAACGGAGTGGTTGGAAGAGGAAAACCGAGGCGAATGTCCTTGGATCAAATTCAGGACAATCTGATTAAAGGCCAGGTCAAAAGTACTCTAAACCGACGAGCATGTATGCGGAACGGGATGAAAGTTCAAGAAGCGAGAGAAGTATGCAAGGGTCGTAGCAAATGGAAGGAAGTGTTATCTGCCTACCCATATAGGAAAAAGGCTTGATATTATGTATACTGTATGATAATTAAACGTGACTCTGATCATTACTTATTTTATTATATTTTTTCGCAAATATTTAAAAAACGCCGATTGAATGACGCCTACACCTCATTATCATTTTTGTTTCGGCTTTGTCCGTTTGCAGCTCAGTGATCAGTGGAAATGCACATCAAAACACGTCCAATGGAGTGCGGGGAATGAGGTTCGAACAAAACGGGAGTCACTTTGAGCCTCCACGCCACAAAGGCTAACGCAGTTGCTCATTACCTAAAAGCTTAGTTAGCGACAGAAGTTGTACCTAGGTTGTATGTAGATTGTAGATGGGCACTCTGTAATTAGGCTGAAGTTCGGAATAGTTCGAAAAGCGTACTTTTTACAAGCTTCTTAATTGATCGCAATTTTCAAGTGGACTCGAAATTTGTAAATCAAGTTGAAGGTCGTGGGAGTTTATAATGACTTTGACTTTTTATGGGGAGATCCGTTATAGAACCAAAGTCGAAGACATAGGCCACCGGATTAGCACGCTGAAGTGGCAGTGGGCCGGAAATATCTGCCGCAGAACCAATAACTGCTGGGGAAAACGTGTTCTAGAGTGGAGACAGCGCCTCGGCAAGCGTAGCGTGGGACGTCAGGCTCGGTGGAGCGACGACCTTCGCAAGATCGCCGGCAAGAACTGCGGATGCGAGTTGCCGAGGACCGTTGTCATTGGCGTGCTTTGGGAGAGACCTAGGTATGTCCAGCAGTGGACAGCAATAGATTGATGATAATGATGATGATGATGAATGACTTTCGGCTGCGCTGCAATTATGATGATATATTAATAATTATTATCCAAAAATCACTAATTTGAGACTAAAGTTACGAGATTAAAGCTTCGGCCCGCAATTTCGTCCGCGTAGAAATCCGTTACCTATAGCGTTCCTACTGCGCGAAAAATGCGCCTGAATAAAACGTAGTCTATTTATGTTGACGCGTGTTATATCTACCCTCATACTAAATTTTGTGGCAATCCCACTAGTAGTTCTCGTGTTAAACCCAGTCGTACGTCTCAACGATTTTATTAGGTCATCGTGTAACTAGTTAACAACACTATGTAAGGAATCTTGCAAGCTAAATTTATCCCACTTCTAATTATCGTATCACGATGAAACTTGGCAGGTATATGTAACTTGGATGACAATGCTATGGTACCACCGAGCTGATCTTATGAAGGAGCTTGGGGGTGGGCGGTGTTTTAGTTTTTTAAACTATTAATTTATTATCTCTCCTAGCAGATACGACACGTGTAGGCTAAAAAAAACAATTGCAAGTTACATGGGACGCATTCCAAAAAAAAGTTCCACGAAATTATTTTTAAAAATGTTTCAAAAGCCCGAATTCCAGCCAGTCCTGTTGAGCCGGGCAGTCCCGTCACGGCGCTTCTGATATTAAAAAAAATAGGCCCTTGGAGTGGGCGACAAACCAGATTACAGGTCTCGGTAGCCGCCAATGATCCAGTTCAGGGCTACTAGTGGTTTCCGAACGCGGTCAGTGGAGACTTTAGATCTTAGGATCGATAATCGTCGGTGATTGTAAACGAAAGTAGTGATTCTGAGAGCTGTAGACCTCACTAATTTCTCGCTAATTTTTGCATAGCTTAAAGCAGTTTTTTTACATTTTTAAACCGACAGATCCGCCATTAAAAAAAAAACTTTAATCGAAAAAAAAACATAATTTTGGCATTCTCGAGTGGAGACCACGACGCAAACGCAGTGTGGGGCGCCCTGTTGCCTGGTGGAATGACGATTTGCCCAGTGTAGTATAGAGGATGCGGGACGCCTTGGACAGAGCTCATTGGCGTACATCGGGTGGGTGAGGCCTACGTCCAACAGTGGACAGCTGCAGGCTACCGTAATCCATTATCAAAATTATAAAATTAAAAAAAAAACGCGACACGAAAATTACAAAAAAAGTCTTGATCAAAAATTTACCGAAATAAGTATTAAGTTATTGCACTATTACTGTTCTTACGCTCGTGTGCGTTTATTCGATAGTGAGGCGCAACATTTTAGCTTTACAAAGAGACCAGTAGTAACACCGGTAGCCCATGCGATGCTTTTAAAGTGGATATTTCCGCACTGGGTTTCCTTTTGTGTCGACAATAACAAAAAAAAACAGGGAGCAGATAATCTTAGGATAAATCCATATTGTCCACCAAAATCAGCAACACTGGAAATAAGGCTTCTCAATATGTTACATGCCATTTTGACTGAAAAGTTAAAGTGACACAAATACTTTTATTTTATTGTGCCTTTTGAGAGAAAACTTCTTCTAATTTTAGATGTGGCGACCCAGCTCGTCACGGCCACTCAGCGTCGGGCGATAATAGCGCTTTTTTATTCGAACACATTAAGCGAGTCGGTAATGAAATTTGACAAAAGCGAGGAGCCGACAAGCGTGGCATTACACGGACACTTAGGCAGAGTGGCGCGTGTTGGCTCGGGAGTAAAGTCGTCTTGGCCACGGAGGGCGGAAAAGTTCAATTATGTTTGGAGAGGGCTTTATTAGAGTCCTAATTACACTTTGAGCGACAATTTCATAATAGAATCCCGAGCCGAGCGAGGGATTCTAACGTGGAATCTTGAGCTAGCGAGGGGATTCAATCTATGTCACCCAAGGTTTAAATAATTTTTGCACACTGCTTTTCACTGAAAAACCAGTAGCAGCAGCGAACAATATCGTACTTTGCTCTCTAGAGTGCAAAATCTTACTTTGCTCCATGTTTGCGGGGCAGAAAATATGGAGAGATATAAATATGGAAATATGGATAGTTCCTCTAAACGGGGAACAAAGTACTCCTTTTCGAATAGGAAGAGTGAAAAATGCATTTCGCTAGGTGTCGATTTGAATCCTGTTTGCGTCGTTTCATTTCGAAAAATGTATTAAAATAATCCATTTACACTTATTGTCCCTATTCACATAGTTTGTGTTTAATGACTTGATGGCTGTTAATTAAATAGGCTTTTTGTAAAAAGTTTTCGTTGAAAAGTCTGTTAAGTACTTCCTACCTATATGTAAAATGAAACGAAATGTTTTCAATACAATTTGTTTCGAAAGTAATAATATCCATCCGATTATCTGTCTGTTACGCTTACAAGGCTGAACCGCTGAACCGAATTGAGAAGGAATTTGGTCGTTTTATGGTACTTTTTATTAGGGCTTTGGCTACTTTTTATTCCGGGACAAACATATTGCTCACACGGGAAAGTTTAAACCGAATGCCACGAGCACGAAGTCAAAAAAACTGTAGTCATAGCATAGAATATTTAATAGTACTACATACCTACAGAATGGCCACGGAATCTAGCCGGCGCGCAACTCGCGCCCAACTCGCCGTTACCGTCATTTGTTTCATCCGGAGATGGAGAGTGAATCGTTGGCCCGCGTAGTGGTACACACACATTTACAAGTGTACAGACGTCCGCGCACGCACACAGACGTCCTCGCACGCAAACATTGATTTCTAATTGTGTTCGAAATCGTGTTATTATAGGCCGTGTCCGCCGTGTGGTCATAGTTCAATGAACAATACCTTTGGGTATGTATGTACACTCATTGCTCTTTCGGCGCTGCCGTTTGTGGAACGAGATTATTTCGAACTAGCGCGATCGGTGTTGACCGTGTAAATCCCGATCCCGTGGGATCACCGGGACTAAATGTAAGCTCCGTGTATTCGAATGTATATTCCGATTAAATTCGGTTTGTTAGTTTTTGCGCGTGTAAATAACGTTAGTACTTACTTAAAAAGAACAAAAAAGATTCACCGCGCAAACTCACACGTTTAACATTCTCGCTCCATTCTACGGCAATCATGGGATGACGTCTTCCTTGTTTATTATATCTTACTAGCTCGCCCGCGTGTTATTCGCGTGTTATATCGTATTCCCGCGGGAGCTATTTGTTTTTCCGGGATAAAACCCTATGACTCCAACTATATCCAACCAAATTTCGTCTAAATCGAGATAAGACAGAAATAGTTACTTTCGTAATTATATTATTACTTAGTATGGATTCAGTGGTTTTAAATTGAATTTTGCACGTAACCTCAGTGGCCGCCCAAGAGTACCACTACACCTCGATCATCTCTACAAGAAGCGGCGGTGCGCGGTGGGGCAAACCATATAGGTACATTGACTGTAATAAATCTATCCGACATGAAAAGAATAAAAATAAATTCAAAAGATTATTAAAAAAGCACTACTTTGATATTATATAAAAACTTATCCTACTGTTAATACTATTATATAGCCAATTAATGGCTAATATATTAATGTATACTTGATTAATATTCCTGACCCCGCAGTCAAACTGTACTCCAGTTTTGTGGGACAATTTTTATTCATTCAATTGTATTTGTTCTCAATAAAAATAAAAAAAAACAGTGCCGGATTCAGTTAGCGCGGGGCCCGTAGCAAATTGCGTCAAGGGGCCTTTTTTCAGCTCAGCTGTCAGCCCAGCTGACCCAGCTCAGGCTAGATACACATACTTTAACACACTCTAAGACAATAGACTTACTTAGACAAGTAAGGATGACTAATGACCTAAGAAACTCTTCGTGCACGTGAACCTGACTTTACAAACTCAATTGTTTCGGGAAAAAAGTAGTACTTTACATTCATTTGGCAAAATATTGGAGCATAATCCAATCTAAATTGATATTTTTTTGCGGTCAGAAAGCGTGGTGCGCGGGGTCCGTAGCATTTGCTACTCCTGCTATATGGTTAATCCGGCACTGGTAACAAAACAGCCCTAGAAAATTAAAGGAAGCAAGCATGCCGCATCCGACGCCGCCTAGCCCCCGAGTTCTCAACGTCACGGCTAGTTACCGCCGCATTACCTCATCAGATTACCACTTTATATCCGCAATAACCGTATACAAGTTGTATAGCGAGCTTAATTGATAAACTCGGGCAAGTTAGTGCTTTAGCGGCGTATGATAATTAAAATTTGTAGTTATAAATGCAAATGTTTTAAATGCACGGAAACATGATAATAGAAAAGAAATCTCCATAATTTGGCCACTAGGAGCGCTGCAATTGCTTGACCCAAACCATCTGTCAATTACATAGAGAAATATTTGTTGTTATTGGTTTTACTTAAATTATTAAAAAATGACGCGCTGTACAGTTCCAGGATGCAATGAGAACGGAGGACACTTTCGAAAGACTTAAGTATGTATCTGGGGCAGGTATAATTGCATTGGGATGTCTTCATTTTCATCACAAATAACTGAATCAAAATTAAAATTGCGGTCAATATTTAACAATTTTAAACAAAGCTACATAAAATTTTCAACAAAAAAAAAACCCGTAAAAATTTGACAGCTGCAGTGTTTGGGTTTTAGTTTGGGTCAAGCGCTTACAGCGCCATCTAAGTCGAGCTTTGTGTATTCTTGTCCATTGATACGTTCTGGTTGATTGCAGTGCTAAATATCTAGGATCTGATTAAGGACATAAATAGTATACTTAGGTACAAATACATAGATGAAGATATAAAGCCTTTATCGGTGTATGCTCCCGGACGGCAAACATCAAACGGCATTGGAGGGCTTCGTTTTCAGGAATGACGTAATATTTATGTAGATGGTTACTAGGGGATTTCGCCATCAGTACTTCAGTCATTGATTAATCCTTTCGTGATGAGATTAGGCCTGTGCCCAGCAATGGGCCGCAAATAGGCTGTAGTAGTAGTAGTAGTAGGGTACATTGAGATTTCCAGTTTCTGTCTTAGTGGGGCAGGTACATTTACCTAGCTTCTGTCCGAAGCATCTTCTGACGAGGCATCTTTATTCAAATGATTTAAAGTTAAAGGTACCTGTTTAAAGCTGTTTGTTTCGCGCCATTTAAAAAAATCATCACTTTTCTAATTATCCGTTTCAAACCAAGTCCACGCAGGAGGGCATGAGATAATCCTTGCTTTGATATCATTGACCTATAATAAGTAATAACATATGGACGAACAGTGCCCTAGGCGTGGGGACTATAGCCCAAACCCTGTCGTGATGAGAGGAGGCCTGTGCCGAGCAGTGGGACTTAAATAGGCTGTTGTGGTGGTGGTAGAACAGTGCCTGACAGAATATGTCAAAATATATGGAGCCAACTGACATTAGAAAATACGTTCCAATATGCTAATAATGCCTCTTTATAACGAAGGCCAAACGGGTGCCCGAGCTGTTCGGGCACCCGTTTTGAGGGGGCCATTTTTCTCCGGCTGATTGTGAATCCTTACTCATAATAGATCAATGTTTGATATCAATATCATCACTATACGAGACTTAGGTTTGTACGCCAAACACACCCTCCGTTCACTGGCGCGAAATAATTTAACACTACGTCCGAAGATTATGTGGTCTAGACGCGACAGTAATTTCCACCTAATAGGATTAAAATTCACCAATACGATATTAAGCTCTGAAACAATTGTGTTTTGTGACATTATTCAGCTCTAGAAGCGTGTTTTATTATAAGTACTTAGACGAAGTTATATAAGAACAGCAAATCTACAAATGTGTAGTTTTACTGTGTTTTAGTGTTGTGTTTGCGGTGAAAGGCCACTTGACATCACTACTTTACTATAAGTACTAGGTTAACAAGCAGCAAACAAATTTCAAAAATTAAATTTTTGTTACACACTTTTATTGCTGACTGTACTTTTCTTTGTAAATCCTTCATCTACCCTTCAAGACGAATCAAACGAGCCCAAATTCGATGGGTTTATGTAGTTTTATTACGGAGTTCCTATGGCCACCTTCCAGCTCCATCATCAGATCAGCTCCACGTCATCATAATATTGCATTGTCACGCGATTTACATATTTTAGCATCATTTCAGCTCAATTGGAAATTGGAAAGTAGGTAAAATTCAATTTGCAAGATTCCATTACATAGTTACATACAGGTCGACCTAATAAAAGCGTGTTAAAAATTGTTAATTTAGTGTTTTTTTTCTTTTTTTTTTATTATTATAGACGGACAAACAGGCAGACGGCCCACCTGTTGGAAAGCGGTTACCGCCGCCTATAGACATTTGTAACACCAGAGGCGTCACCAATGCGTTGCCGGTCCCGTAGATATTTAATGACACCCTTTTTAAAACAACCCATATTGTAGCGCAGAGGGAAAATTTCAGCAGGGAGTTCATTCCAAATGCTTCTACGTTCTAGAGAACCGACGCGTAGACGAGCGTAATGTATCAAGGAAATGGGCATGAACACCCTGCCGATGACGAGAGGTGCGATGATAGAAGGAAGCGGTAGGCACCAGTCTAAACAGTTCCTCTGAACACTCCCCATTATACAGACGGTAGAAGACGCAGAGAGATGCAAAGTCTCTCCGAAGGCTAAGAGGTTCTAACCGGTCCGATCGTTGACGATTCGAGTGGCACGTCTCTGCATGGAGTCAAGGGGATTAAGCTGATAAGCGGGTGCCCCGGCCCAAAGATGTGAGCAGTACTCCATGTGCGGCCTGAGAAGAATAACAATATAGCTTGGACTTTTATTATTATAAGTACATATCGGTGACGCGACGTTGTTTCTTTTTCAAACACCCATTCGAATGCATTCTATAGATGTCACTTCTTACATGTTTAATCTGTGGGAGCTACAAAATTATCCGTTGTGCGCTGTGTTCTGTTCTGTTCGAATTTTGAATTATTTGAGTATGGAGACTCAGAACTCGGGAACAACGATCGCGCTATTAATGGCGGTAGAATAGATACAAAATAGACACGGGAACTTATTGGCAGACATCTTTCGAAGACTATTTCTAGCAGTGAACTGCTAGGAGGGTAATGAGATGAGAGAGGAAGTTTTGATTATCAAAGTGAAATATTATTTACTTAGACATAGACATTTTTTGAATTAACCACTGTGCCTTTCGGTGAAGGAAAACATCGTGAGGAAACCTGCACACATCTGCGAAGTAATTCAAGGATGTGTGTGTGAAGTCCCCAATCCGCACTGGGCCTGCGTGAGAACTATAGCCCAAACCCTCTCGTGATGAGAGGAGGCCTGTGTCCAGCAGTGGGGCGTAAATAGGCTGTAGTAGTAGACATTTTTTTATTTCAAGTTCGTCATCCCCGAACGAGTGTTTATTAATTTTGATTTATTTTGTGTACCGCATCTATTTGTTTACCTTATTTACAGCAAACAACAGGGTGTGGAATGTGTATATTGCTCTCAGGATTGTGTTTAGGAATTATTCAGATGACTTTGTGGCAAAAAGTTCCAGTCGTAATTACAACCAAATAGAAACTCCATGTTGAAAAGTACGTTCCATTATTTGCACAAACCGCATTGGGAATTGCGGAGTTATGAAATACGCGTGGTTGACATGTAATTAAGTATTGGAAACACGTTCTTTATTCCAATTTAAGTTTTTGAGGGTTATGTTTTTAGAGTGTAATGTATATGTATTAGCCTAAACCGCTTGATGGATTTTAGTCTGTGAGATGTCGTTTGATTCTTCCTGTCCTGGATGCGAGTGACACTGGGTAGGTGTTAAGCGATAAGACCGCCTGCTGTATGCCATACCTTTTTGTGTAATTACATAATGTCTACTGTTCCTTGATTGTGTGGTGTTCAATAAAGTATATTGTATTGTATTGTGTTATCACAAGTTTGTATGATAGTTTATTTATTTATTTAATACTTTTTTTTTCATTATAAATAAATATCTTAAGGCCGTTCATAGACCCAGCGCAGCCGTCACTGTCACTCGTGGGACGAGTGAAAGAGAAAGCGCTACGCACAGAACGCCCGATTTAGTTAGTATTTAACGCGTTTTAATTTCTATAAAAATACCGTTTAAAAAAATGGCATTTATAAAGCTGTCGATGTATGCCTATAATATGGATATTTTTTGTGTTATAATTAGTTTTACACTGTTTGATATAATAAACTGGAGTAAAGTTGGATTAGCGGTCCGAGTTAGAGGTTACTTTGGAATTAAATTGTATCGAGCGAAGTTTCGTGAAACGTGTATCGAAAGCTGTCAATGTAAGGATGATATAATCATATGTTTTGTTTCATATTTTTAACTTTTAACATTTCTTAGAAAAGTGTGATCTCAAATGAGCAATTTGACGATGCTGAGTCAGGGAAGGGCCTTAAATATCTTGGGACATTTAACATATTATATTGACCTAGCCCCAAACTAAGCAATGCTTGTAGGTATTATGGGTGTTAGACAACGATATTAAACAATTTATATTATAAATGTAGATAAAAATACTTAATATTATAAAGTTTGTTCGACGACAGGTTTGGCTCAGTTGGTAGTGTCCCTGCCCACTGTTCCGACTGTCGCGGGTTCGAATCCCGCTCGGGGCAAACTTTGTGTGATGAGCACAAATGTTTGTACTCGAGTCATGGATGTTTAGTATTTATGTATTTTTCTATATAAGTATTTATATCGTTGTCTAGCACCCATAGTACAAGCTTTGGTTAGTTTGGGGCTAGGTCAATTGGTGTGAAATGTCTCAAGATATTTATTTATTTGTTTGTTTGTCCTTCCTTCACGTCGCAACGAGTGGACCGATTTGGATGAAATTTGGTAAGGAGATAGTTCGAGACTCTGGGAATAGCATAGGATTCTTTTTATCCCGATATTTCCACGGGAACGGGTTTTCCACGGGTCAAACCAATTTTTCAATACTTCTATAGCTATAACTGTCTATATCTATAGTATCATCGAATACGCAAATTCATAGTCTACGCGGGACGAAGTCAGGGGAAAACGACTAGTTCATATATTAATACTCAACATCCATGACTCGAGTACAAACATTCGTGCTCATCACACCAAGTTTTGCCCCTAGCGGGATTCGAACCCGCGACCATAGGAACAGAAGGCAGGGTCCCTACCAACTGGACTAATACGGTCGTCAAGTTTGTCAAACAATTTTGATGATCTGATTCATTTATTAAAAAGCCGTGGAATAAAAGGATCGGTGTTCAAAATTTGGCTCGTACAACCATCACCGCTTTTTGGTAAAGGAAAACATCGTAAGGAAAATTGCTCACGTCAGCTATTCAAAGATATGTGTTAAGCCTCCAATCCGTACTAAGCGAGCCTGTCGTGGGGACTATAGCCACAGGGCGGCCATGGCCTATAAAAGCACGATTTCAAACACAATTAGAATGAAGTGTCATGTTTGCGTGCGAGTACGTCTGTACACTTGTAAATGTGTGTGACACTACGCGGGCCAATGATCCACTCTCCTTCTCCGGATGAAGAAATGTCGGTAAGGGCGAGTTGGGCGCGAGTTGCGCACCGGCTAGATACAGGCGGGTGATTCCGTGGCCGTTCTGTATGTAGTACTATTAAATATTCTGTGCTATCCTAAAACCTCTAATGGTAAGAGGAGGCCTGTGCCCAGCTGTGGGACGTCAATAGATTGTAGTGGTATGCTAGTATTTCTATATTTCTCTTGACGACTTAATGGCAATTTGGAAATCTATTAGCGAGATTAAACCAACCATACTACATCACACCTATAATGTGACAAGGGTTTAATAGACTGTTTTGCGTTATTACAGTTTGAACTCTCAGTGTGTGGTATTAAGTCTAAATTTAGCATAGTAAAACGGAATCTGTATTAGAGTTATGATATTCAGTCATCCGTCATCCTGGTTAATATGGCATTACCCGACGCTATTAGTTGATCACATAGCTTGATGACGTTAGCTTGAAATCTCATGACGTACTGTTGCAGATATACTTATATAATCTACACCCATACCAAATTTCATCAGAATCGGTTCAGGAATTAAAATTAGTGCGCGAAAGAATGTTGAACAGCCTCCACGAGGTGTTCCAAAAACAATCGTGGTGCAGTCAAGGGCAACGAAAACAGTCTTCCAAAGTGTCTGAATTTGTATACAATGACTGTATTAGTATGTCACAGTCATATAATATTACTTCATTAGAGTTAGGTACTCTAATGTAGGTATAGCATAGAGCAATTTTTGCTTTATATATATTTTGCGGTTTCACTGTTGTAGGTACTGCCTCTTTTGCCCAATTAATGCCGAAGATCCTTTTTAAACGATTTAAAGTTAAAACTGAAAAAAAATTACAATAGATACGAAAAACAAAAATAAAATCATAATCACTAAATACTGGTATCATATGACGAAGTAGTTGAGGTCACAGCTCATTAGAGTCACCTGGCACGTGACCCGCACTGCCTCGCCTCCCTCCAGCTTGTTGTTGTATTTGATATGACGCTACAGAGTTGATGTAGTGAGTGACTCACTACTAGTAAACGCATGCCCATACAACTTCATATAAATAACTAGCTTTTCCCCGCAACTTCGTATGCGCAGAAATATTAAAAAGTAAAATTCCGATTTTTCCCGTTCCCGTGGGAATTTTACAAAATCCTTTCTTAGCGGATGCCTACGTCATAACATCTACTTGCATGCCAAATTTCAGCCCGATCCGTCCAGTGGTTTAGGCTGTGCGTTGATAGATCACTATGTCAGTCAGTCAGTCACCTTTGAGTTTTATATATTTAGATACTAACCGCTCGAGGCGAGGCGGTGCTGGTTGGGTGCCGGGTGGCTCTAATAAAAAGCTGTGACCTAAAGTCACATTCACATACATCGTAAGTTCTGGTCTGGTCCCTTGTTGAAAGATTGTAAAATCGACTTTGGTCGTTTATGTCACGTTTTCCGAAAAACGCCGGCCTGTAGGATCATTTCACGAACAATGTCACTAGTCTGCACTCGAGCCCCCGTAATTCCAACTTTTCTTCATAAACAGGGTCAGTTGATTCAATTAACTAGATTAACAAAGGCCAGAGATGACAGTTATTGCGCTTCTAACAAGCTTCGGCGTACCTCGGGGTTATACCTAATAATTATATAAACGGCAGGGTCCGGCCAGGCGCGAGCCGTGTCAACCGCCTGGGAGTCCGTCATACCCGTCCGGTCCCCCGACCGGACGGGATGCGTAAAGGTATTTTCCAATGGTTAAAAAAAAAGACGCGAGCTGTGTAGCTCGGGGTGCCGGATAAAATTAGCCTAATTTGCGTTTGATGATAACCACAACAGCCTATTTGCGTCCCACTGCTGGCCACAGCCCTCCTAACATCGCGAGAGGGTTCGGTCGATAGTTCCCACGCGGGCGTGCAGATTGGGGCTTTCACATACCACTTTGAATTACTTCGCAGATGCGTGCAGGTTTCCTGACGATGTTTTCCTTAACCGAAAAGCTCAGTGGTAAATTCAAATTCAATTTCGCACATAAGTAAACTCAGAGGTGCGAGCCGGAATCGAACCCCCGACCCTCGGCATGAGAGGCGGTAGGTCGAACCACTACTTAGGCCACCACGGCTTTTTTAATTGATGATAATCAGGCTTTTTAAATTGACAATAAACAGCCTATTTGCGTCCCACTGCTTGGCACAGCCCTCCTCTCATCGCGAGAGGGTTCGGTCTATAGTTCCCTCGCGGGAGTGCAGATTGGGGATTGCACATACCGCTTTGAATTACTTCGCCGATGTTTGCAGGTTTCCTCACCATGTTTTCCTTCACCAAGCTCACATAATTAGAACATGAGTAAAGTCAGAGGTTTGAGCCTGATTCTAACCCCCGACCCTCTGCATGAGAGGCGGTGGTGAAACCAGGCTACCATGGCTTTTTAGGGTAGCGTAGCCAAACGGAAAAAAATGGAACTTTATAATTTACATACAGTTACTTTCGCATAATAATAGTACCTATAGATAGGTATTTCTAAATACTTTTGAACGGATTGCAGAATCGGAAATATTTAGTTACACCAAACCAAACCCAATATCGCACAGCGCGCGACGATCACAGACTAAAGAGCCAATAAAAGAACGTCCACACGATTGATTATTCACAGGACGGTGCAGCTCCAGAAGGAATAGCACAAGTTTTATCGCTACTGACTTTGTTTTACTGCCGCAATACTGCTTCCAAATCATATCGCTAACACACTCGTACCAGATTGGCTTACTTCTCAGCTTCGTTTTGCTAGTTTTATCTTCAAGTTACCTTTCAGCGGAACCCTAAAAATCGTATTTTACGACCCCGTCGCATAAAAGCAAACACAGCTTTCAGCTTTCTTTGTGAGCTTTATTCTGACGTGCAGCGATTTATGTAAAATATTGTAGAGACCCATTAGTTCCTTGTTCTTTTTTCTGACTTGTTCCGGAGATAAAATTGAGTGTTATTAGAGTTTTTTTATTACTTTCAATATCATCGTGTGCGAATGGTGCCGTTTAATGGGAGATGTTGTCTTGGCATTAAGGTTTCTTTTTCCTTAGTCTCATATAGCACAACACAGGCGCGTGACGAAGCTCTTCAATCGTTGACACAGAGTCTATTATAGCTTAATCCGCGTGCCTTCTAACTTGTGTAGTTGTTTTAGAGGCAAAAGCTGGTGCTCGCCTGGATTGCCTGGACGGCTACCACACCTGGTCATATCTATGTGACGCAAACTCGATAGAAGCAACGCCAACGCCACTGTATTTCAAATTAAGAGGGTTTACTCCCAAAGCTGGCAACGTCGAAAATAGCTGTCAAATAAGTATTTAATTGTTTTCATTAATTTATGAATATTACTGAATGACAATATGAATTGTCGCTCTATGGTTGAATAAAACCTTAAGTAATGTGAATTGCAACAATTATCCTGGGAACATGAAATGTTTACGATTACGGAAGTACTATCTTTTGAAAACTTTCCATCGCATTTTCCATACGTTATAATGTAATCTTATCATTTGATTGCTTAACCAACAAATATAAAACGAGACGCGTCATTCAACCATAGAATGATAACTTCTTCTTTAATTCAGTAATATTGAGAAATTAATGAAAACAGCGAAACATTTGACAGCTATATGCGACGTTGCCAACTTTGAGGATAAACAGGAGGCGTTGACCATTTTTTTCTAACATCAGTTAAGGAATGAAAAGTGTATTTCCAAAATCAATGATTTACGAAATTGATACAGGAATAGCAAATTAGTTTAAATAATAGCCGAATTATTATTTATCGGCGCGGCGCTGGGTGACCGCGGAAGCCGATCGTAATTTCATTCACCAAACAATAGCCGACGCCGATTATAGAGCTAACAGGCGAGATAATGAAAATGTAAACCATAAATCAGGATGCTGGAATTTGTTTTCGATCATAACTAGGTAAAGGTAATGTACAAATCACATTGCAAGCAAACGTCACATTGTTCCCTTGAATTATTCCAGTCTTAACCACGATTTTTATCTCTTAAAGATCACATGTGGATATTCGATTACTATTTGGGCAATAATGGACGAAACATCAACAGAGACGGTTGGCGCAAGAAAGGGGAGGCCTTTGCCCTGCTGTGGAACACAATAATAGGCTAACAAAAAAACGCAATGTTTACCTAACGGTTTTTGAAGCAAGTTCCTATCTAATATTAGACTAACACAGCCTTCTTTTTAATCCGATATACCCATTTTACAAGTCACCAACCAGCTGGGCTTAAATGTAATGATTCCTGTACATGGAGGAACATTGTCATGTGCTGGAGTCGAGATCCTTAGCAATGATGCAGGATTGAGGACGTTTCCCGCTGGACTTTAATGGGGTACCACGGCGCCAATCAATTTTTCTTCGATCTCGAATAAAGGAGGAGGTCTCAATTTCATCTTTATGTTTTATTAATGTGCCGTGGTGGCCCAGTGGTTCGATCTACCGACTCTACTCAAAGATGTGTGTTAAGTCCCCAATCCGCACTGGGCCCGTGTGGAGACTATAGCCCAAACCCTCTCGTGATGAGAGGGGACCTGTGCCCAGCAGTGGGACGCAAATAGGCTGCAGTAGTGGGGTTTTTTTCATGGTTGCATGGTTGGCAAACAAGCACCCAGGCTAGTTGATGGTAGTTGCGCATAGACATAAGAAATCATATTTAAGATTTCGAATGCATCGCCAACCCTTAGGACCATAGACATAAATAATACTTCGTATGGACCCGGCCTTACGTAGATACATGTCATGTTTCCCCACTTCATTGGTGTCCAATCCAAAGTTAAACTTATATCGTGACACTAAAGCTGGGTCACATTTTTTCAACAACGAGACGAGTTTTTAGATACTGACAAACAGTTTAGAAAAAAGTTTTTTTAAAAACGCTTATTGTCACGCACGCTCGGTGACAGAACTTTGGATTGGACACCGTGGAAGTGGGGACATATTACGTGTACGTTAGACCGGGTCTATATTATTAACGTCTATGCTTAGGACACATATCTAATGCTGGTTATTTCACCGGCTCTTACCCCCTTATCTTACCGGCTGCGAGTGCTGCTGTTCGGCGGCAGGTTAGCGGGAGCGATGGTGGTACCAACCCGAACAGACCTACTTAGCAACAGGTTCTACCATCTCCCAAATATTAGGTTTTACATACGATTTCGAATGCATTGCCAACCCTCCTGCAGACGAAAATAGAATGCCTTCATCATCATCATCATCATCATTTCAGCCGAAAGACGTCCACTGCTGGACATAGGCCTCCCCCAAGGCTCGCCACTCCGACCGGTCCTGTGCTACTTGCTTCCACCGGTGCTTGCTTGCAATCAGAAATGAGGATATCCGCAGCAGAACTGGGGTCACCGACATAGCCCGAAGAATTGCGAACCTTAAGTGGCAGTGGGCGGGGCACATTGCTCGCAGGACCGATGGCCGATGGGGCCGGAAAGTTCTCGAGTGGCGCCCGCAAACCGGGAGACGAGCTGTCGGTAGGCCTCCAACAAGATGGAGCGACGACCTCGTGAAGGTCGCGGGAAACCGGTGGAAGCAAGAATGCCTTCTATGCTGGTAATTCCACCGGCTCCCTTACCCCCTTACCGGGCGCGAGTATACTCTTGTTTGGCGGCAGTGGCAAAACTATGTTGACACTTTTTTTTTATAGCAATGGTATAGGCAAAGAGCGCACAGCCCACCTGATGGTAACTTTTCATTTATTCAATCAATGTAGTCATGTACAAAACGATGGTATCCAGATGTTGAAGTAGCATGACATCCTGTTAGGGCACACAATGGAACTTAAATTCTACTTATAACTAAAGCTACGGCGCTCAAACTTGGTCTTTGACAGACTCTCAGAAGTTCAAGCTTGGAGTTTGTCAACGGGCCATGGAGCGTATTAGGTGTTAAACGTAGGGATCGTATCCGGAACACTACCCTACGCTCCAAGACGCAAATAGTTGACGTGGCTCAGAAGGCGGCTGAACTGGGACTGGGCTGGTCATATCTGCCGCATGCCGAACGAATTATGGGCCAAAGTAACCACCCAGTGGAAGCCCCACAATTCCAATCGGAGACGAGGCAGACCTCGTCGGCGATGGCGGGATGAAATTGATTCCTTTTTAAAGAATTGACCAGAGACTGCGCAAGACCGAGAGCAGTGGAAAAAGTGAGGGGAGGCCTTTGCTCAGCAGTGGGACAGAACGGGCTCATAATAATAATAATAAACTAAAGCTAGGGATATAGCCAAGTTTACATTATTTAATTTTTAACATTATAATTATTCTTGGATTTTTTGAAGTAGATATGTTGATAATGTCGTGGATAATTTATTTGAAACCAAATGCATTAAACTCCATTAGAGGCCATTAGGGTGCCACGGTGTACTGGATTAGTATTAGCGGTGACAGGCCAGGCCTGTTTACTTTGGGATAATGTTAGTGCATTAAAAGTTATGGCATGTCAGTCGTTTGTTAGTGTTTATGTGGCAAAAGTGTACTTAATCCAAATTTCAATAATTATTTTAAATATAAAGTCTGTATTTGAAAAGACTACCTTTCAAGTAAGTATACTTACTTTTTTCTATTTTTTGTTCAAAGATCAAGTATAAAGAGATATTTTTTAACAAAAAACACAGTCTCAAAAGTTATCCAGATCTGGAAACACCCCGAGAATTACTTTTAACATAAAATTCCAAAGTTTTTTTTAAATAATTAATATAAGTAAGTAATATGACTATTGCAGTATTTTTCAAGTTAAGCATAACAAATAGGCAAATTATCTAAACGATTGCCTGGTTTCTCGTCTGCAAAACCGTTTTTCACTCTTCAAAACAAGATTCATGCACGATAAAAAAGTACGAAGTAAACCTTAATAAACCTTATAGTTAAACCTTATAATTTTAGACGAAAAATGCCCACTGTATCTCCTCCTGGCTATATCACCCCTTCAAAATTTTAATCTCTTGTAAAATCTTCGTGTAAACACTGAACTGCGGCATCATCAGTACACCATCTACATCGTGCTTAATTTTCACTTTACACTCAAAAGTTAAACAAAGTCCGAAACAAAGTATGAGAACAATCCAGGAAGCTATTACGTGTAAAATTTTCAAATTAAATTCCCAAGAAGTTAAATTGAAATTAACGAAAGGACCCCTGTCACGGTGTCTTGAGCAGTAATAACAGTTAATTAAAAACGTTCATTATGGGCGCGGAGACTGCCTGATAAGCGCTTTGTGGTCTTTTCTATCTAAATCTGTGCAGGATTTGACGGTCTGGGTTTTGTTCCGTTCAGATTTACTTTTCTTAGTTGCCAAATAGCTATCTTACACTTTAAACGAGCTGAACTTGTATATTTCTCTGTTCATTTATTTCTTTATTTATTTATCCAAGCTATCTCAGAAACGGCTTTAACAATTTGGAATATAAGGGGGCGACAAATCGATATTTATAAGTAGCTAGGTTTTATATCTGAGAAAACCTCGGTTTTAGCTATTTTCACCCAAGCAAAACTCGGTCGCCCAGGTCCTGGTGTCTCACGTTTGATTGCTAAGCTGTATTTTTAGGGTTCCGAAGTCCACAAGGAACCCTTATAGTTTCGCCATGTCCGTCCGTCCGTCCGTCCGTCCGTCCGTCCGTCTGTCCGCACTATTGCTCGGAGATGCTTAGGTCTAGAGAGCTGTAATTTGGCATGAATATGCATATTAGTTACGCTGACAAAGTGGTACAATAAAATTTTGAAATATATTTTTATATAGGGTACCTCCCCTACTCGTAAAGTGGGGATGTAATTTTTTTTTCTTGCGTACCCCATGGTGCGGCATATCGTTGAATAGGTCTTAAAAAATATTGTGGGTTTGTTAAAAACATTTTTTGATTAAGTGATGCGTTTGTGAAATATTAAGCTTTAAAGTGCTATTTTTTGTTAGAGTCACGTGTCCCCCCCCCTGCCAGCTAAATGGTGGTATTTGGATGGCTGAAAAAAATCACGGTTGTGGCATATATAACGTAGTTGAAAGGAAAACTATCACAGCTAAGTAGGCTGTACAAACTTACGAGTAATAGTCGACCAACTTATAATGATGATTTTTCTCGAGCGGCAGGGGCGTCGGGCGGGCACGTCATACCACAGGCTAGTTAGATGCTAATAAGTCTTAGAAAGGTAGGTACTGTGGGCATCCTAAACTTCGGAACCCTATAATTTGCGCGTGGCCCGACACGCACTTGGCCGGTTTTTTGGATATGGGCCGGATTGGCTCAGTCGGTTAAAACTACTATAGGTAAAAAACATAGCTAAATGACCTCGTCTATGTAGTAGTAACCTGTCCGTATACGAAAGTTGGCGTTCCATATTTGAATTTTCCTCGAATTTTCATATCATTTTGGAACACAACTACATACAGGTGACTTACTTAAGTTTTTTACCTATACTAGTTGGTATTGGTGAACTATGTGTGATGATCACAAAACTAGTCATGGATGTTTAAGTGTTTGGTAATTTAGTAGCTTCTGACCGCGACTTCGCCTGCTTACTGGAAATCTATGCGTTTTTACCGGGAGACATAATTGCATTCGCTTTTATAATTAAGGATAGTATGGATGTTATGTGCCCTGAGCCAGTGCCCTATACATATTTATAAACTAAAATGTGTTTAGAGGGTTTACTCCCAAAGCTGGCAACGTCGCAAATAGTTGTCAAATATTTCGTTGTTTTCATTATTTAAGAATATTACTGAATGAAAATATGAATTGTCGCTCTATGGTTGAATAAAACATTAAGTATGGATTGCAACAATTATCCTAGGAACATGGATTTTTTAGGATTATGGAAGTACTATCTTTTGAAATCTTTCCATCGCATTTTACATGCATTTTAATGTAATCTTATCATTTGAATGGCTAACCAACCAATATAAAACAAGACGCGTCATTCAACCATAGAATGATAACTTCTTTTTTAATTCAGTAATATTGAGAAATTAATGAAAATAGCGAAACATTTGACAGCTATATGCGACGTTGCCAACTTTCGGAGTAAACCCTCTTAAAATACTATCAAATCTGAATTTCACTCATTTAACATAACATCTCATGTCCCCAGAGCTCATAAACAGCTAAAAGCAAACAGTTTGCAGACGTACACCGCATCGACACATGAATATTCTACTTTAAACTCTATCCTGTTACGAATAAGGCGTGGGAATACTCGATCGCCAAATCGATAGGAAGTAATACATTAATGATCAGCTTCAATCCGCAGAGGCCTATAAATCGGAGCGAACGGCCCCGCACGGCCTACCGCCAATCTGAAAAGCAAGCACGGCGGTAGATTTAAGGAAGTAAAAAGATGGGTAGGAGAAAATATAGGCTGTTTGGAAAGCCATGGGTGAAACCGTTTGATTAGCATGTGAATTTCAAACTTAATAGTTTGAAATTGACATACTACTTAATGCTACTAATGTAAGACTATGGTTAGAATTGACAATGATATTGAAGAGCTACCTGTATCATTGCCTAAATTAGTACCTACAATATGGAGGGTGGACTTTTGTATTGGTAAGGAGCGCAATGTTATTTGTCGAAACAGTTGAAAACGTCTCCAGCGGATTTGATAAGCCACAAAACAAAACACACTCTCCTCACAACCGTTTTCGCTGCGTTTTCGCCTCAGCAACGCCATCTGAAGGCGCTACTGCAGACTATCCACCTAGGTGGCTTGACACTTGTGGCAACCGCAGCGCCCCCAACCTACCCGATTTGTGTCCACATTCGGAAGTATAAAGATTGCGCTCCTTTACGTCGACCCACCTAACCTACAAGCTATGAGTGCTTTGTGACGTCCCTCGAGGACGATCTACCTCTTCTCCTCTGTATTCAAAAGTCTACAAAACCATAAGCTTGTACTAATAAGTATATCTAATCGGTACCATCATCAGCCCGCACTAAAACAATTTAAATCACGTGGTAAACGGGCAGTAAATTCCATAGCACTACCGGTCGAAACGGGCAATCACGCCCACGCACACACGTATTTGTACACTCCGGTGTGTTTAGGCTCCGTTTGTCTGTAGTTTTGCAAGTGTGCTGTACTCAGTCCTACCATTTTTTAGTGAGAATACTTACATTTCCGAGAGTTCTCAAAGACATGTCGGCGGGGTCCGAAGCGAGGCCCTCACTCCGCTTTTATTGCTAAAGAATTCACCGGAGGATACGAGCACAAAAGTTTTTCCGCGAACATTCTTCGCCGCGCTCTTTTATCGCTTCCAAATGTTAACGATATGGCGTTACTTTAAATGATAAGTTTGTGATTCCCGTGGGTTTAATTTTACGTTTTGGCGTGTGTGCCTGCTTGAGGTTTATTGGCGTAGTCTGGGCGCTAAACAAAAAATACGACCCTCTTTTGCTGAGATTTTCCCGCAACGCTACAGTTGAATCTTTTTAAAACTAGTGTTATTACATTGTTATGTATAACTAGTTGGCCCGGTGACTTTTCCCGATTTTTTTTCTTTCTAATCCTTCCCAAACTCATGGGGAATAAAAACAAAAAAAGAATCAGCCAAATCAGTCCGGTAGTTCTCGAGTCTAATAGAGCTAATTAATATTCATATTATAAATGCGAAAGTAACTCTGTCTGTTACCTCTTCACGCTTCAACCGCTGGACCGGTTTGGATGAAATTAGTCAAAGGACATAGGCTACTTTTTATCCCGGAAAAACGCATAGTTCCCGCGGGAACGCGATAACAGAATTCTACGATAAAGTAGCTTCTGCGTTAAACTATAACAAATTATAAATGAAAACATTCCTCTTGAATCACTCTATTTATTAAAAAACCGGCCAAGTGCGTGTCGGGCCACGCGCAAAGAATAGGGGTCCGAAATTGAGGATACCCACAGTACCTTTCTAAGACTTATTAGCATCTAGCTAGCCTGTGGTATGACGTGCCCGCCCGACGCCCCTGCCGCTCGAGAAAATCATTTTTTTTAAATATTTTTATAAGTTGGTCGACTATTACTCGTAAGTTTGTACAGCCTACTTAGCTGTGATAGTTTTCCTTTCAACTACGTTATATATGCCACAACCGTGATTTTTTTCAGCCATCCAAATACCACCGTTTAGCTGGCAGGGGTGGGGGGGGACACGTGACTCTAACAAAAAATAGCACTTTAAAGCTTAATATTTCACAAACGCATCACTTAATCAAAAAATGGTTTTAACAAACCCACAATATTTTTTAAAGACCTATTCAACGATATGCCGCACTATGGGGTACGCAAGAAAAAAAAATACATCCCCACTTTACGAGTAGTATAAAAAAAAAAAAAACAAAATTTTATTGTACCACTTTGTCAGCGTAACTAATATGTATATTCATACCAAATTACAGCTTTCTAGAACTAAGCATCTTCGTGCAATAGTGCGGACAGACGGACGGACGGACGGACGGACATGGCGAAACTATAAGGGTTCCTTGAGGACTTCGGAACCCTAAAAAACCGCAAAAAGATCCATTGCATAGTTTTAAAGATTTAAGCCTGCATAATGACAGACAGACAGGGAAGCGACTTTTTTATACTGTGTAGTGATGCGTAAGTATAACTCTGACCGTCTGCCTGTCTGCTACTTCTTCACGCTTCAACCGCTGAACTGAATTACATGAAATTTGGTATGGAGACAGTTGCACTCCCGGGAAAGGACAACTTCTTATCCCGGACAAACTCTTGCGGGAACGCGATAAACGTATTCCGTCGCTTACAGAAACTAGTATTAATAGTACATTTTGATGCAAGTGCGAAAAGTGTCAGTGTCAAACTTTTCGCACGTGTTTCAAACGACATTTTTTAATACACTTGCGAAAAAAAGAGAATAACCAAAATCCATATAGATTAGGGTCCGAAAAGCTTATTTAAAGGTGTTACCACAAAACACTGTAACTCGAGTTACAGTGTCTTGTCATGGCACGGCAGTGCTCGGCGGCGTTGTGCCGACGCAGCTGCAGCTATGGAGGGTTGAAGTAAAGGAGCGCAATCTTTATAGTTCCAAAGGTGGACACCAAATCGGGTAGGTTGGGGGCGCTGCGGTCGTCAGTCAAGCCACCTAGGCGGATAGTCTGCAGTAGCGCCTTCAGATGGCGCTGCTGAGGCGAAAACGGTTGAGAGTGTGTTTTGTTTTGTTGCTTATCAAATCCACTGGACACATTTTCAACTGTTTCGCCATATAAGATTGTAACGTGCTCCTTGCCAAGACACTTTTCACACTCCATAGCTGCAGCGTACGACGGAGCCGCAGCTGCGCTGCAGACGGCGCACAGGCGGTGTGACAGGTCTTACGAGAACTAATGCTATACAGATTCAGGCGAGCCGTCGACGTGCTGCAGACACATTCGGTGTGACCCGGGCTTTAATGCACTCGTGGTGCATTAATCAAGCGCAGGCTAACTAGATAGCTCCTACAATGACTGGGTAATCAAGCGGGATTAATATAGTGTCGTCATCTGTAGATAGTTCCGGAACATTAATACAGACAGACAAGGTACAGACAGACAAAGACAAGACACATGTTAAACTAGCTTCTGCCCGCGCCTTCGTCCGCGTGGAATTCGGTAATAGCGTTCCCGCGGGAATGCTTTTTGCGTTTTTCCGGAACGAAAAGTAGCCTATATGTTGACCAGTGTTATAAGCTACCTCTATACCAAATTTTGTTGCAATCCGTCCAGTAGTTTTCGAGTTAAATTCGGACATACATACAGTATTTTTTTCTAAAAATCGTTATTTTGTGTTCGGTATCTAAACGATATGGAGTGCGTTTAGTCCCCTCGACTTCATAGTTTCTTTTAATTTTCAAGTTTCAGACGCGACTTCTTCTACAGACTTAGGGAGGTCTTATTAGTAGTATAGATAATTACTGAGAAATTGAAGGACGCTCCAAATACACTCGTATTAATCAAACAAAATTCTTTCATAAATAACATATTTCACTCCTGTAGAACAAAGTCTCGCTTTTTGAGTCACTGAGTAATTAATACCCAATAATAACGTAGGTATAAGGAAAATTTCACGTCAAAGTAAATGTCAAACCTGAAAACGAGAGCAATAATTGAACAAATAAACAGAAACATCTCCCATTATCAATTTCTAAACAACAGACGTAATTATGTTGTTCGGTGTGTAGTCGTTCGCTGCCAATCACAAAGAGCGCTACCGATACAGCCAAATTATCTGTCAATCGGGAAAATCAAAGGATATAATCCCCGAAATTCCAGATGTTAACACAACAAGCCCGAATTACAGCCGCGCGTGCGTTTTCGAACGTAACAAAGAAAAATCACCCGAATTTCGAACACACGCATTTCTCACATGAAACAGCCACCTCCCAAACACCCACATGTCTCTTGGTTATCTAGATTTAAGGGTGAAAATCGTTGTTTTTTATGTGCCCCAACGGCAATGTTAATATTGTTTTAAGGGCAACGGAAGTCCTCATTTGCCATGATTTTCTTCCTCTCCTCATTACGTCCCGGGGACAAAATAAAGCAATTTCACACGCGACGAATCCCATGTGAAGACATTGCCAAGCTTTTTCACGAAAAAATAAACACTACGGAAGCGACGGCCAATAATGGCGAAATTTTTCATCGACGCCTTAAGGAGCGACTCGCTCGGAGGTGTAACTTTCATATTAATGAAACGACCCTTATTTATTTTCCTCCTATTTTTTATTACATCGTGTATGTTATGAATACATTACAATAACGCTCTAGTCGAATGTAAATAAAAATTGAATTGAATTGAATTGAATTGAATGTAAACTTTGCAAGGTCTTCTACAGTTCTCGAGAATCACACTAGTTGAAACATTACTTCACCCGCAAATGATAATTGTTTTACTTTCTCAGAAACACTACAGAACTTGAGCTAGCGAGGTATAATACAACGTAAGAAAACCGTTTGGATGACAATGACAACCTTTTACTGGATACTAAATGGGACATACCTTCGTACATGAAAGTCTCAAACAGTATCTATTGCAAAGCAAACACAATTTTATAAAATAAAGATGTCTAACTTGCTTCTGAAACGAGCAACAGAAAACAATTTCATTGCTATAAGTATTTACGCTTATTTTATTATACATTTTCCTTTGAGCGTAAAGCTTTCAGACAAGCCGTGGTGGCCTAGTGGTTCGACCTACCGCCTCTCGTGCAGAGGGTCGGGGGTTCGATCCCAGCTCGCACCTCTAAGTTTACCTATGCGTGAAATTAAATTTGAATTTACCACTTAGCTTAGGAAAACATCGTGAGGAAACTTGCACGCATCATCGAAGTAATTCAAAGATGTGTGTGAAGTCCCCAATCCGCACTGGGCCCGCATGGGGACTACAGCCCAAACCCTCTCGTGATGAGAAGAGGCCTGTGCCCAGTAGTGGGACGCAAAATAGGCTGTAGTGGTGGTAAAGCTTTCAGACTATCTATAGATAGAAGAAGAAGAAACAAGGATCGGAAGGGATGGAAGGAATCCAAAAAATGTAAGTACTTACCTATATTTAAGAACTTATTTAAGAGTACGTGCACTTGCATATTGTAGTATTAAATAATAAAACATATCGTAAATTCGTAACATAGTTTCGCAAATCAACTGCCTTCTCTCCGGCTCACTTTGTTGCGTCAAGGAAAGCGATCACACAGAACTTTGTTAAATACTCGTAAACTTCGAAATGTTCCAACATTTTGTGAACTGCGACTTAAAACCTATTTCATTTTCGACTTAACTTTCTAAAGGAACCCCAACATTGTTTTAACATCGTAAGTCGAAGTTACAATGTGAGTTGGCCATGTACCTAAGTATGATTTAAGCACTTAATTCATGATTTGATTTTCGTTTTGTTTAATATTATGTAGCTTTTCAGTCTTAAAATCAGAATTATTTTGTAAAAAGGATACATAGCCTAAAGCCTTATGTCATGCCATGCATGAATAATATTGTCCATTACAATATTACAACATATAATATACACGCCATTCCCTGTAAATTTAACAGTCAGATGGAAATAAAAGATACGCCATCGGTTTAAAACTTTGTAAGAACACTATAATATTGCTGTAAATAGAGAAGCTCGATTTGCAGTTTCCAATTAACTACCATTTTAAAGTATTGCTCTGAATCAACTTACAATTTTGAACAGACAACTGTAAAATAAGTATCACAGAGTCGCGATCAACAATGAGTTGCCGATTATAATCAACTAGACATCTCCCGTGGTATTATCTACGTCTTATATTTGCCCGTTCCTATAGATTTTTAGGAAATCTGTAGATGCTCCCCTGCACTCTTTAAGGAACATACATGGCAAAGTTCAGTTCTAAGACCAGTGTTTCAAGAATACGTTATCCGTCAGTATCTCAGTTACTCAATCACTC
The DNA here is from genome assembly GCA_963971205.1 of Aethes cnicana. NCBI lineage: Eukaryota > Metazoa > Arthropoda > Insecta > Lepidoptera > Tortricidae > Aethes > Aethes cnicana. Next base: position 12,667,589 of record OZ020282.1, read on the forward strand.
AGTAAGTGAGACAATCACTCAGTTGATTGATTGTCAAGTCAAGTGGAATAGGAAACGGAACGCTTATTCGAAAATTTCGCACCCCTTTGCTCATTTCAACCTTATTCCATTGAGAGGGTTCCCTAAAAGGCCCTCAGATTGAGTGGTGTATCGCCGATCCACGAACTTTGCTCGCCTCTACAATTTCAAGCGGTATTTAGTTTCCAACACAACTCCCTAACGAAGCGTCGGGACGTGACTCACGGGCCACCGCGCCTGTTGCGAGATATGATCTCCTGGTACCGGTTTTTATTATTTATTGAACGCCTTGGGGTTTCACGCATGTTTCCTGAAAGCGTGACTGTTTTAGTATTGGCGAATTCATCTTTTGAATCTAATAGAACGTTACTTCTGTGATTAGGAAGTAAAATCTACCGGCTTATTGGTTGCTCTGCAATTTTGATTAATCGTAGTTTGGTATGGAGATGGATTCAAACTTGGAGAATTTACTACGACATGTGTTAACTCTTTATCTGGGTCATTTTATCCTTCAATGTCTTCTTTCTTGTTATAAATAAGAAGGAAGAAGACATTGATCCTGTTGTTTTCGTTCTTTGCTTCAAATCGACCAAGTACTAATCAGCTGTGCATCCGTGTTAAATATTTAGCATATGTGTAGCCTTCACACTGAAGAGTAGTATTTAATTCTGTTTGTGCGAGGAAAGACAGTACGCTACCTAGTAAGCTACCTACTCCAAATAATGCTTGCGCTTTATTAATACAGTCAAGTGGAATAATACACTGTAATCTGACGACACGAAATCTCATCTATTTAACTGACTTCGTCAACTTGAGAGAATGAAGGAGGATCCTCGATTCAAAACCGCATACTTGGGTTGACAGATGGTCGACGTCTAGTTGGTTGTCCATCTCCCGGTCACAGTCATGTTATCTTTTCTGAAGCATTTATTTAGTACCCAGGTAGTACTTACATATTTGAAAACCAATTCAATTACCTGAACCCATTCGCCACGCGTGTGCCAGGCTGACACACGATAGTACGGAGCCATGTTTGTTTTTCCGAGACCTTCCAGCACATTAAACCTTGCTTGTAGGACCGAATTGATTTGTTGTTTCTTGCTTCACTATTTATACTTCTTTAATGTTCTTATGTTAGCTACGTGAACTTTGTTTTGTTATCCACGTTACGTCTGTGATATAGTTAAGTAGTTTACTTAACATATTGTACATACAATTCTTCGTCTCGGTGAGAATTTTTGTTAAAGAATGAGGTTCAAAGATTATTTTAATGAATTTGTATTTATTGTCCAAATAAAACGAAATAGATGGAAGCATTTACTTCTCATTCTTGTATCAGACAAACTTCCTTGCGAAATGTTCTGATTGTAAATATGTCTGGCAAATGGATTAACCTAAATCCAGAAATCCTGACAGGTCTTCGATTTCCATTTTCAATTCGACGCATAGCAACATTCTTAATTCTAAGATTAGTGACAAAGTTCTAAGTTCTTAAGATTAGAGAAGCAAGGGTCAGGAGCTTTATCATTTCAAAGCCTTTGAACCCTGGTATCAGAGAAACGCATTTCTCAGCCACAAAGAAAACCAATTATGGCCGTAATGAACCGTCCACCGTTCTAGCCAATCACAGTGCTCGCAGCTCATTTCCAGCCAATCACGGGTGACACCAGTGATTACGTCGAGTGGAAACCAATCCAAAGTTCTGCAGCAAAAGGATTCTATATTCGAATAGCGGGAATTACGTTTGATACTTTGATCTTTTGCTTTGCGGTGTATTGGGGTTTTGATGTGGCTTGTAAAGTTGACGTTTCCATTTTCTTTTTTGACATTCGCTTGACAGTTTACCTGATTTTATCCCTTTCGTGGTACAACTAAGTAATCGAAAGCTCGTGTATAACATTCAGTAGATACCTACCTAGGCGAGGTCCGTTCTTATGAAGACCACGCCTACAAATAGATTGGTGAGATCTAATGGCGATGTATTCTGTTTTTTTTTTATACTATTTCTTTTGGATGGTCGTAGATAAATAGAGTTTCGTTTATTTAACAAATATTAGGTAGGTACATAATGTTGCTCACTACAATAATTATTTGGCATAATTTGTTTGCTGCGTACGAGTAGGTACTTTGATTTAAATTTATCATCATCATCATCATCATTTCAGCCAAAAGACGTCCACTGCTGGACATAGGCCTCCCCCAAGGCTCGCCAATCAGACCGGTCCTGTGCTACTTGCTTCCACCGGTTTCCCGCGACCTTCAAGAGGTCGTCGCTCCATCTTGTTGGAGGCCTACCGACAGATCGTCTCCCGGTTCGCGGGCGCCACTCGAGAACTTTCCAGCCCCATCGGCCATCAGTCCTGCGAGCAATGTGCCCCGCCCACTGTCACAAAAAAAACATGAATCATCATGAATTCTGGAAATCATCATGATGAAACCGGCACGTATCTTCGATAGTTAAAAGATGTGTGTGAAGCCCCCAAATTCGGACTTGGCATAGCCTAAAGACCAATCCCTCAACGAGGAGGCCTCTGTCCAGCTGTGGGAGTTTAATAAGGAACGCCGCGCGCCACAACTAGTCACTGATAAACAAGGCCTATTGTTAACGAAGGTTGTTTCAATTAGCCAGCGTTGTCCAAAGTTTCACATCTGAACCCTTTTCACCGGCGAAGGGTGTCGAACAGATGTAAAAATACGCAAATGAATTATGATTAAGAAAGTTTTAGAATAATTTGGAGTTCGGAAATTATGTAAGTATCATCAATATTGATCCTGAGTGCTGTGTGATCCCCGTGTCCCATAAAACCAAGGGCAAAGTTAATAAGGCAGACTGGCAGAAAATGCTTGTAGCATTTAGTCCGCCTTTTGTGCTTTTGTACAATAAAGAGTTTAAATAAATAAGACGGCAGTCCGCAAAGCATTATTGCACGGATCCGCTACAGACTACAGTGACCTAATATGGCCAATTTGCTGAGTAAATGGTTGATTTTTTAATAATATTCAATGCTGAAAGGGCTGCATCAATATTTCATTGCGTCATATGTGAATTAACAACGTGGGAAGCTTATGTCCATGCACCAGAGCTACAAAATATAACGAAAACCACCTAATTCTGCTATTTCAAAAAGACATTTATTTTGGAACGAACCAAACTTTCATGATAGTTGTTGTCTACGCGAGACACTGGAAGTTTTTAATAAACCTCGGTAGTTTTTAAAAAACGTACAATTTTAAAGACACAAAATCAATACTTTTGGAAAGTGGTATAAAAAGGCAAAGGGCGCGTGTTTGTCTCTAGAGTCGTCTGCTGAAGAGACCGTTGAGGATGGCCGTGGTGGCGAGGCGCTGCCGTCGCCGTTGCAGTTGGTATCCTTGGAGTGTTGAGCGGGCCCCAATCGTGAACTCGGTAGTCGCCGCCGTGCGTCATGGTTCGACCTAATTGGTCGGTGCGCTTGGCGCGCAGACAGTCGTAATAAAAAAATCCTCAATGAAATCGAGACCTTTAAATCTACAACAATATTGGATATCTTGTGTATGTACCTACCTACTCAGAATGAAAAAAGGTATAATCGTAATATCGTTTAGTCGTTCAAACACAGCGGGGAAAGTAATTCCGACTCGAGTATTTGCCCTCAGCGTCTGACGGAGTAATTAAGTTACAACTGGAGGTATTTGCGTTTAAACTTCACAGAAATTCGGTAGGAAACTTTTATTGTTTGCGGATTTCATTGTTATTATAATTCGTAGATTGAATACCGCCCGCATCGGCTTGCCAGGTCTGCCACGCTTTAATCCTTTAAAGAAGTCACCTTCAAGTATGGTTGATGTGGCAGTGGGTCTATATTGCGATAACTACGGATAATTCTTGGAGTAGAGACGATCTCCAGTGGAGGGAAAGAACACGAGGCAAACCTAGTATAAGGCGCCCTGTAGAAAGGGCTCAATATCTATATTCTGACCGATTAAAACACGCGTCTATTCTTTCAAAAAACATAAGTATTTTGTTTAATACAAGAATTTACATTTCCATTCTCAGTGCTGATAATACTTGACTGGAGATAAGTTCTCTTGTCCTTAATCTCCAAGTCGGGATTTAATTAAAGACCATAGAATTGGTTTAAAAGCAATCGGTGGCGGACACTTCGGGCGCGGGCGCTCGGCCCGATTGGCTTTTAATAGAGCGACTTTTGCCGGAGACACTCTTGAGTTTATGCCACCCTGGTACTTTAAATGAAGTTCAGATAGCCTAGCAGTACGACATATTGCTGGGAAACCTAAAAACACTTTAGTGAAGCAATTAAAATATGATGTGTGAAGTGAAGACCTCGTACCGATACGCAGATTTCTTGAACTGCCCAGATCTTACGATGACAGGTGGATGAGAAGCTGGTTGAACATCCCGACTTATGCGGGGATGCTCTGAGTAATCAGAGTTTATGATATTCTGGTACTTTAAACGGTTCGTCAAGGTTCAGCTCAAAAAGCTTTAAAGGTTCGGTGAAGGAAAACATCGTGAGGAAACCTGCACGCATCTGCGAAGTAATTCAAAGATGTTTGTGAAGTCCCCAGTCCGCACTGGGCCCGCATGGGGATAGCCCAAACCATCTCGTGAAGAGAGTAGGCCTGTGCCCAGCAGTGGGACGCAAAATAGGCTGTTATTGTAGTAGTAGTAGTAAACGGTTCGTCATGGGGATTCGGCCCAAATCGCCTTTAACAGTCGAATCGCTTCATCATGTCGCTTTTCATGTTGCCTTAGTACATAAGATAGCACGGTATCATTAAAAAAAAAAATTGTCCGATCTTATCACCTATCTCAACATAATCTACATGCAAAATTAAAAAAATAAGTAAATTAGTAAGTAATTAGTGCGTTAGTAGTTTTGGTATAAGTACCTAATTACAAAATCAGCTCAATTTTCTCAATAAATCTTGTTCTAAAATAATGATTCAGTATTCCCAGTAGATTTGATAATCAAATCGCGTCTAGTAATTGAACCCCAGTTCTTACGGCATCGGGGCTAAATGCAATTTAAAGATAGCATTCATCGCTGGTCCAATGGATAGACGGACGGAATCAAAGGAGTGTAATTGCATTATGGTCCACAGCTGATGATCATGCTTCGAAGCCTGAAGCAAGTAATATTGAAATGTTTTCTTTTATTTGGAATTCTGGCTTCATTAACATTACAAGCTTCTGCCCGCGTGGAATTCGGTTATCGCGCTCCCGCGGGAACTATGCATTTTCCGGGATAAAAAGTAGCCTATGTCCTTTCCCGGGACTTCAACTATCTCCATACCAATTTTCATCCAAATCGGTCCAGCGGTTGAAGCGTGAAGGTAACAGACAGACAGAGTTACTTTTGCATTTATAATATTAATATGGATATGAGTAAAGATGTGTCATTATGTTGTAACCGGACGGGAACGAATGTACTGAATTCATCATAGGTTGTTTTTTGTTCATTTAACTCGATTTGAGGGTATTTACTGTCCTTCAAGAATTTAATTTCAATTTATCACTCAGGTATTTGGTGAAGAAAATTATCTTGAAGTACTTGCATACATCTGCGAAGTAGGTAGATACTCAATTCAAAGATGTGTGTAAAGTATCCATAATACTCTCCCAATGAGAGCAGGCCTGAGGTGTTGTAACACTAGATCTAAACACTTCTAGTTCTTTCTGCATTTTCCTGAGAACACACTGCGACGTAAACTACACTTTATAACATAGGAACAGAGTAAGATAATAACTCCGAAGTACGCTACATTATCCCTGCATACATTGTAACAAAGTAACGCACGTCGATAGTATGTGCTGGGGTGTCAAGTCACGTAGCAGCACGTTAGAACGAGATACAGCCAGATTATACCAGATTATTCCAGATATCGCGAAACGAGTTGCTTATTTACTGTGTTCTTTGTATTCTTAAAGGCATTTTGTAATGTATTATGTTAACACTGGAGGAATTACAGTTCTTTTTTATAATTTAATGAAATCAGGGGTAAATACTAGTACTGAAAGCATTTTTAACACTTTTAAATTTGACTTATTTATTTTACTGCGAGTACCTATTGCACTTTATGTAAAGCCGCTTTGTGCTGATTTTGATCTTAACATCAATCATATTTAAATTTCCTGATCATAATTTCTTTCTGAATAATAAAGTGAAAACACTAAGCAGCGATGAAATATTCACAGAAGAAATTTAACGTATATATGTGAGCAGTAATGATTTCTTATTCTTTTAAGGGGCTTGTTTAAAAATGCATGGGCTTTAATTAAGGCTTTTTGTGAGCTAACAGCGTGTCGACAGGAAATTATGGTGTCTTAGTAGGCAGTGGAATTGGTTGAACTAAAGTTCCTGTACTTGTTGTTAAGACGTCGAAGAAAATAATGACATTACCTATCTAACTAGAAAGTATTTAACAAAGGGATATGGTAAGTATATTATTTTATGCAACTGCTGCATTATAGAATAGAATAGAATAGAATAGAAATCATTTATTATATCACAAAAGACACCACCACCAACGTATACTAGGTACAATAATGATAAATCTTAAGACTATACAATGGTGCCGAAATGTGACACAAAAAAGTCCTCCTCTCAGCATGTGCCGTGGCACGGAGCGCCGCGACGCTGGTTTTCAGGGAGGCCTTAGTGAGTGGAGAGCGACAGCAAACGACAACTAATCATCATCATCATCATCATTTCAGCCGATAGACGTCCACTGCTGGACATAGGCCTCCCCCAAGGCGCGCCACTCAGACCGGTCCTGTGCCACTCGCATCCACCGCGTTCCCGCGACCTTTACAAGGTCGTCACTCCATCTAACGACAACTAATAATACATAATAATTAACTATAGGGAGTTAAGGTGCCATACTATTACCCCGACTAACATTATACTAGTTACACAGTTTTTTATTATTGAAGACTAGCCGATGCCCGCGAACTTCGTCCCGCGCAGGCTTTAGAATTTGCGTACCCGATGATACTATACATATAGACAGTTATAGTTATAGAAGTACTAGCTTCTGCCCGCGACTTCGCCCGCGTGGAATTCGGTTATCTCGTTCCCGCGGGAACTATGTGTTTTCCGGGATAAAAAGTATATATGTCCTTTCCCGGGACTCCAACTATCGTCATGGCAAATTTCATCTCAATCGGTGCAGCGGTTGAAGCGTGAAGAGGTAACAGACAGACAGAAAGAGTAACTTTCGCATTTATAATATTAATTTGACCCGTAGAAGACCCGTTCCCGTGGGAATATCGGGATAAAAAGTATCCTATTTATGTTATTGCCCGGGTCTCAAAAAACTATCTCCATACCAAATTTAATCCAAATCGGTCCACTCGTCGCGACGTGAAGGAAGGACAAACAAACAAACATACTTTCACATTTATTATATTAGTATGGATAGCAAGTTACTTGACCACCATCATTGACCGCACAATTCCGTCCTATCTTCTTCGGCTTCATTGGGCATCTTAACAAACGTCTAAGCTTTGAGAAGGTTAAAAGGTGGTTAAAAGGCTCTTAAGGTTCTTTGGTTAGTCGAACGACAAAATGCTTGCTCGAATGAACTTCTGCCTTCTTTGTGAAAATGTGAGTAAGGTCCGTCATGTCCGTTAATTGTGTCGTTCAGAAGGGTAGAGATCAGAACAAAGGGGCTTCCTAGATGAAGATGAAACCTTAGATCGTTAACACTCAATCTTATTTCATTACTTATAGAATCTTTGAACAAAATGATGGCTTCTGGTGACCAAAGGGCTGGCCACTACTTCGCTCAGCGAATAAGCATTGCCATCCAGCGCGGCAATGTTGCCAGCCTTTTGGGAACCTTGCCGAGCGACACTGGTCTGTGCCAATTTTTTTATTTATAAGTTATTTTTAGTACTAGTTTTTAGTTTTATTTTTATTGTAAGTATTTTAGTTTGTGTTTAAAAATAAAAAAAATACCATAAAAAAAACATGTATAACTAAATTGAATGATATTTTCCTTAACAGTCAAAAGCAAATTCTTGCCTTGCCTAGAAGTCTTACAATGAAGTATTCCGAACAATTTATATTTGTATTGTAAACATAAATTGTAAAAAAAACCGTTTTCGTTACTCAAAATACATACATATCATCACGCCTATGTTCCCACGCCACTTCGTTGAAATGAAATGAAATTTATTTATTTGCGTTAAATGTAGTACATTATTCGTTACTTTAGGTTTTAATAAAGTCGCCATTCAATAGGTAACAGGTTACAGGCTCACTGAATATAAAGAAATCTTAAAATCTTACTTACTTACCGTCTTTTGTTTCGTGCCGTTGAATTTTTTTTCTGTTCTACTAATTAGGAACGTCCCGTTAGTAACGGTAAAGCCTTTCTTATACAAGGAACATTTCTTTTTACTTTTACTACGGTAATAAGAGGGTAAGTGTTGGGGTATGACTAGCAATTCTATGCGAGTTTGCTTGAAAGTAGCTACGTCCATTATTGTTGTTTATTAGAAATAATGTAATAGTACATTACAGACCTAGGGTGGTGAATTCGTAAATGTCCCTGATCGCAGGTTTCTGCGCATAAATATGCGATCTGGGGCTTTACGAATTACCGCCCGTGGTTTGTCAAAAGTTTTACGTCTTGCCTTGGCCAAGAAGTGAGATTTTCTCTCCGCGTAGCGGGCAGAAAATCCCACTTTATGGCCAAGGGTGAAGTAAATATTTTTTCACAGCACTGGTTGTTAAACTGGACAAATTAAATCAAAATAAAAACAATGGTATAAATCAAAAACTTGAAAAAATCTCAAGTTACTTACTTAAGTGCAAAATGAAGTAAGGCAAAGTGCGCTCAAGGCAAAAAAAACGTAAATTTCAATGATTTAATAAGATCAAATTTCCAGATAAAAGCATATTCTAATAAATATTAAATTATGTTAAATTATTATGTTAAACAATTTTTTTCAGCTACATCCAGTCTACGGCCCTCAAAAGCAAAACCTAAGTGTTACTTAATAAATTATCGACAAACTGACAAACAGCGAGTTCAAGCGATAATCTAGTTTATAAAGTAAGTTTAAACGAAGATAAAAGGTACCTATCGAGGGAACCTTGCCGAAGTGAAAACCGTCGTTGTAAGTTAATGTGACATTAGCATAATATTCGTAAACAGATCCCTTTGAAGAAAATACTTTTTAGAAATGTAGTACGAAAAGCCAATCTTGTTTGAAGAAACATAATTTAAATATATTTAGCGGAAATAGGAAATATTTGACGAAATTATAAAGATCCCGTTTTCTTGCATTTTGGCTACGAAACCCTAAAAAATACACTTTTACAATATTTAGCGAGACAATATATTAAGACTACGTACCAACTCAAACCTGAAAAGGCGGAAAATGTTCGAGTACACTTATTTAAGAATATGGACAGTGGATACTCCATAGCCCATGTGAATATAGAATGAACTAGTAATGAACTAGACTGTACAATAAGTTTTGCTCTTAGCTCATAGGACGCTGTAATCCAGTGTGAACTTGAAACTCTCGGTAGAAATATAGTAAGAAAAGTCTATTTATATTCGCAGAAAAATTACACAGAAGCTCCGAGTATCACTCGCTCGAATAATGTTTGCTTAAAATATCGTCCGAGAACAACTTTGCGACGTTACAACACTCGTGGAGATTGGCCGCGACCACAGAATATTTAATAGTACCTACCTACTACATACAGAATTTTCAATTTACAAGTGTACAGACGTCCTCGCACGCAAACATTGACACTTCATTCGAATTGTGTTCGAATTTGTGCTTTTATAGGCCGTGTCCGCAGTGTGCCGCGACGCAGCTTGTAGTTTCCTCGACACCGAAAAAACGTACACGGAATGAACCCGCTCGATGTTAGGTCACACGGCGGACACGGCGTATAAAAAACACGATCTCGATCACAACTCGAATGAAGTGTCAATGTGTGCGTGCGAGGACGTCTGTACACTTGTAAATGTGTGTGTACCACTACCACTACGCATGCCAATGTTTCACTCACCATCTCATGGAGTTGAGGTGAGTTCACGGCGTGTTGGGCGCGGGCTAGATTCAAGTGGGTGACTCCGTGGCCATTCTGTATTATATGTATGTAGTACTTTTAAACATTCTGAGGTTGTACTGTAGAAGTTCAGCGTGACCTTTTATTTTAGAAAAGTAATTTAATAAAAATAAATAATTCTGGAATATTTTGTTGAGATAAAAAGTACTCTATCTTTGGTAATCCAATACTACATACGAGCAATATTTGTATAGGTATATATATATATCTCTTATATATACCTATACAAATATATTTGTAATCACGTTCTCGAATATGGCTCTAACGATTTCGAAAATTCATTTTTAGCTAAGTATTTTCACCCGAGCATAGTTCGGTCACCCAGGTACTAATTTAGTTTATATGCGCTATGTGAATACTAATTTTCAGCTGATTTTGATATTAGAATGATCAACTTATTGCTGGTATCATAGTAATTGAACTACTTAAAGCTTGACCGCTAATTCAGCATATCAAATCTATTAAAAAATCAGATCAAAAAAGTTCAAGGCATTATATTAGGTACAAAAAATAATGAAACTTCATATTTCGCCATATTGCGGCTTAAATATGTATTGTATAATATATTCAGGTGGTAACATGAACCTCATAGAGACATTATCAGCACAGCCTGATATCTGAAAAAACTGGGTTTTTTAATAAATTCCTGTCGTTTTTATCATTCGTCAAAAAAATCATCATTCTTTTCTCAAATACTGCATCCTCAATAACCTTACAAAAGCGGAAATTAATTTTGCCAGAACAACATAAAGAACATAAAGCATTTTTCTACTAAATCGAGTGTTATGAAAAAATTGCTTTCAAAGGCAGAAATTGGCACTTTAGTTATCAAGTTGAATTACATCCACCAGTAGGACGAAACGTAAATTTGATCCGACCCCTCGCAGTAGAAGGACCGCTTCGGAAAAAGCCACGAACTAAACTTTAGTCAAGCTGTTTGTAAATTTAATGATACCTAATACCAAGAACCCTTAGCATTGAGATCGAAACAGAAGGATGACAAAAAAACCGGCCAAGTGCGTGTCGGGCCACGCGCAAAGTATAGGGTTCCGAAGTTGACGATGCCCACAGTAGCTTTCTAAGACTTATTAGCATCTAGCTAGCCTGTGTGGTATGACGTGCCGACGCCCCTGCCGCTCGGGAAAAATTATTGGTTTTTTAATCATTTCATAAGTTGGTCGACTATGACTCGTAAGTTTGTACAGCCTACTTAGCTGTGATAGTCTTCCTTTCAACTACGTTATATATGCCATAACCGTGATTTTTTTCAGCCATCCAAATACCACCATTTAGCTGGCGGGGGGGGGGGGGGGCACGAGACTCTAACAAAAAATAGCACTTTAAAGCTTAATATTTCACAAACGCATCACTTAATAAAAAAATGGTTTTAACAAACCCACAATATTTTTTTAATACCTATTCAACGATATGCCGCACCATGGGGTATGCAAGAAAAAAAAATACATCCCCGCTTTACGAGTAGGGGAGGTACCCTATAAAAAAATATATTCCAAAATTGTATTACATATACTTTGTCAGCGTAACTAATATGTATTATTCATGCCAAATTACAGCTTTCTAGAACTAAGCATCTCCGAGCAATAGTGCGGACAGACGGACGGACGGACGGACGGACATGGCAAAACTATAGGGGTTCTTTGTGGACTTCGGAACCCTAAAAAGCGAAATTGACTGCCTACTGGGCTGTACGAGTACAGTCATGAACTGGATTGAAGAGATTTTGATACCTTCTGGATTTGGTAGTATTATGCCTTCACGAAGCGTCAGGGCTGACATTTTAACACTATTTGTAATACACGGCTAAAATGCGAAGATTGGCAAGTGTCTCATTAGTTCAAATTCGTGACTGATTGTTATATTTACCACGCTTCGTGGTTGGTTGTTGGATATATATTCGTAGATTACATTCTAGTTTAGTTGGTTGCTGTAGCCAACATGTGTTATAATATCTGAGTAGTGATTTCCACAGACAATCATGTAATCCAATAAAGAAAGTCCTTTTAAAGTATGTTACAATAAAATTTATCTAAACAAACCTATACGGCAGAGAATAATAAAATATCATTTTCTCAACCCATTTTTAGGTCTTCCTATGCAAAGCTACGTAGAAACCAAACAAATGCGTTCTCAAATTATTTTCCATCCAATATGTAACCGTCTCCGACAACGCTCCATTAAGTTTTAAAATAAACGTAATTTTCAATAAAGGACATTGTTCACAAAACGTGACATTAAATTAAACGGGCCTGCATTATTCATTCGAGGCCCTTGAGGACTCAAGATAAACCGAAGGGAAGCTTAGGCACCCTTTCCCAGACGCGTTGGACGTCGGATGCGGCTAGAGGTTAAGGTACAAGTTCTTTAACAAATGTGTCTTTAGACCATAAGTTCAATGCAAATCGCGACTGCCATTGGGGCTTGGTTGCAATGCGAAATAGACGAGTGCATGTAAGATATGTAAGATGCCTATATACTTAACGGAGCAGACTGACGTACTGCCAGGGGCAGTCGTGGCTTCCGAGAACTGGTTTTGCTGCTACCACCACCACGCTTACTATGTCATATTATTTGTATGGATTTCTCGCTCAGCCATTTCACCATTCAGTCCATCAATCAAGCCAAGATCGATGCCAGCAATCTTGGCTTGATTGATGCTCCATCAATCAAGATGATGAAAATGACGTGTGCAGTCCACTGTGCTTATTAAGGGTCTTCTTTTAAAGTAATTGTTCAAATCAGCAGTCTGGAGTTCTGGACCATCAGTCCACCAATCAGTGGGTCACGATCAATCTGGCATCCATTTTATCATAGTGATGAAATACTGGGCGTGTAACAGTTATCACGCGGGATAAGTATGGATAGGGGATACTTAAGTTACCTAATATTAACACCCTATATCTGTAACACTAACATGTTCTGCAATTGAATAAAGAATAAAGAATACACTTAAAATGTCGAGCAGACGCATGCAGGTTTGCACAATGTTCTTCTTCGTTGATAGTATATGAGTACAGGACGCCATTCGAATACGTTCCAGTTTCAAAACAGATGTTCTGGAACACACGAGTAAAATACGAACTACCACATCCACGACTCGACACAATTCCGCGACTCCAACCCAAGCCGCAGCCCACAGACAACTCCAAGTAAACAACTCATTACGACGTTTAAAATTTACACGGTCTTGGCCCTATTTCTCGTTCCGTCTTATTGATTAAGACGTGCCTCGTTTTGGTAATATGTCACACGATACTTTGTAAAGGGGTTGTCTCAATTTGGAACACGGAAGTGCGTGACATGGAAGCCTCCGTGAACATCCATACCTATAATATTGAAACGTGAAAATAACTACATCTACAGAACGATTTTTTTCATGTCATGATCATCATATCAGCTGAAAAACCCTCGCCTCATGTTGAGCTCGCCTTTGTACATGTGTCTCCTCTGTATTAATAATTGTATTTGTGTGTTTTTTTCTGTACAATAAAGTGTTACTTACTTACTAAAAACGTCCACTGCTGGACAAAGGGCTCTCCCAAGGCTCACCACTCAGACCAGTCCTGTCGCACTCGCTTCCATCGGATTCCCACGGCCTTCACGAGATCGTTGCTTCATTTCTAGGCCTACCAACCGACAGCTCCTCTCGACTCTGGAATGTTCACAGCACAGTTTTTAATCTTTATTTAAGTGGATGAAATATGGATTATGGAAGTTAAATGTGAAATTACACGAATCTGAAGTCGCGGGCGGAAGTTAGTAAGTACCTAGGTATATTATGAACACAACTTCTCGCCTCCGGTTTATGAATTTTCATACATTCACAAAAAGTTACTTAATTACTTTTGATGTTTAACGGAGTGCTTTGATAAATGCGGGAAGTATTAAAGTGCTCTACATCGTAATGAATCTCAGTCGGTAATAATAGTTAAGAATGTATGACTTCGCCAGCGTGGAATTCGGTTATCGCGTTAGCGGGGGAATTATGCGTTTTTCCTGGATAAAAAGTAGTCCCTAAGAATCAAAATAGCCAGCCAGAGTTACTTTCGCAGTTTACTTTACATTGCTGTGTGCATCGGCAACACATAGTTTGAGGATCTAAGAGGAATCTAGGAATTCTAATTGTAGGAAAACGATACATCTCGAATGGATATTTGACATTTTGATTCAAATAAAATTGGCAATACGATTTCATCAATGCATCTAGATGGATGGCATTACGCAAAACTGTCAACGTTACCTAACCTACCTATTATTGTAATTTTTATGGAGGGTGTGATTAATACATTCGCAATGAATATACTCAAATAGTGAACATCTTTTAAAACAACAAAGCGTTACTTTTTAGCTACGTAATCTGCATATTAGCCACAAAAACGGGTAGTTTATTCTTCCGCGCCATCTTTCCCCGCCTGTCACCGCGCATTACGCCATTTTGAACCTAACGGAACGCTATTAAGGCTTTATTATGCAAATCTGGCGCCGCGCCAGCACTGGGTTGCCAGTGTTCGTGAATTATAAATTGGTACATTGTGTTTTGAGCGGGTATCACCGGGAGCTGCGACGTTGGTTTCGATTGGTTGGTGTATGGATTTTTTTTTGTAAAGATACTGAACTTATTTTTTTTTCTGCTTTATCTACAGCGTCATTGCGTTTTGCCATCCCTTTGCGATGCGGATTACGATCAGTAGTTTTTTTAATAAGAGTTAAGAGGGTAGAATATAGTACTCGGCCGGTACGGTACTCGTCCATACAAAAATTACAAAAAGAGCAAACGTTTTTCACTTCTAAATGTTTTCCAATCTCCATGATTTTTTAGTATGTTGTTGACACAATGAAATACTAGGTCTATAGCTTTTCCCTTTTTTTTTTTAATTGCAAGAACTTTGAATCCATTGTTTCCTCTTTTTGTATGGACGCGTAGTAGGTATTCTTCCCTCTTTCGAATGGAAAAGCTACTTCAGTACATCGATCGCCCTGACAGTCGTAATCCACATCGCAAACGGATGGCCAAACGCAATACCACTGCTGATAAAATAAACTTTTGCTCTTGTTCTGGAAAGGAATCATCATTTGATTATTTTATCATTTTTGCGAGGAAAAAAGTCCTTTGTAAAGAAACAAAATTTATATTCATTTCATAAAATTTAAAATTAAGATCTCAGGAGCCTACTACTACAGCCTATTTGCGTCCCACTTAAGGGCACAGGCCCCCCCTCATCATCAGAGGATTTGGGCGGCGAAGGAAAACATCGTGAGGAAACCTGCACGCATCTGCGTTCAAAGATCTGTGTGTGAAGTCCCCAATCCATACTGGGCTCGCGTGGGCACTATAGCCCAAACCCTCTCGTGATGATGTAGTAGTAGTAGTAGTAGTAGTTATTTACTATCCTAGTGACGTCACAGACCAAGCTAACATGGCGGCTAGCTTTTTAGCGCGAAAAGTGAAAATTATTCCATTCAGAAAACCGAAATAAAAATCTTGTGATTCAATCCGACATAAGAATCATATTAAACTACATTTCAAAAAATGGTCGATACCCTATTTGTCCTCTCGCTAACAAAACATGAAGGTCTAAGGCCGTTTTCATATGCACACGGTCGTGGCACGGTCGCCGTGCCCGTGTGCATGTGAAAAGGGCCTTATGCTGATGCGATGGCGGTTCAAAGCGAATGTTTCGAATTTGGAATGCAATTCGAATTGTCGAAAGCCGTTGTTTCAATTCGTCGTCGTAATGCCATTCAGAGTAAGCACTAAACATATTAGCAGGAGAACTAAACTGATCGCGTTCAACGGTAATCCTTGAGTCTGGCCAGTTGGGGAGAAGAACATACCCTATTGAAATCATATTCTTTTTCTACTGACTAGCTCGAATAGATCGATTTCTGAGCTCAAAAATTGTATTTATTCCGAGAAGTGTTTTTGGATATGGAACGGTGCAAATATATATATATATTTTTAATTTACTAATAGAACGTTCAGAAACGCGGTCTCACATTACAGCTCTTTCGCTGATAGTGAGGTAAAACAATTTTCACTCGGAAGCAAACCACTCCATACAAAACGACGTAGACTGCACACTAATGCATAATTTCCATATTAGGAGAACGCATCCGTAATCGCCAGGGGCCAGAAAGTTCTCGAATGGCGTCCGCGTACGGGAAGACGAGCTGTCGATAGGCCTCCAACAAGGTGGGAGTGATGACCCGATGAAGTTTGCGGGAAGTCGGTGGATGCGAGCGGCGCAGGACCGGTGGGAGTGGCGAGCCATGGCCAGCAGTGGACGTCAGTGACCACTCATCACCCACTCTAACTTGATCAGGCATGTGTCTGAGTTTGCCAAATAAGATAAAAAAATCCAAAAAAGGCTTTCATATAAAAATCAATAGGAAGAAACGCGCGGGTTTTTACTTCAGTGAATAAGCGGTCTCGACTGGCTTGGGTCGGAATCGAATGGGTTCACACAGAGTTTAGTCGGATTAATTAGAACGCCCGGCTGAGGGTGAAAAACTACGATTTCCCGCTATTCCAATTTAAATTTGTTAACTATTTTAAAAATAGTAACCTCCATTTCAAAGTAAAGCAAAAATTATGGATTTAGATCTGTGGCGTTAAAATAAGTGAGTTTGTCATGAAATATAGATGCCAATAATTCTTGTTAGTAAATTCATTAAAAATTGAGCTACATAGGTTATTTATTTTAATATTCTTTTTATTGAACTAACACTAATTTTAAGATTTCCATGTTACTAAGATCTATGGCCAATGTCCGAAATAAATGTTTTTTTTTAAGAAGCCACAGATAGATACACGCACATATAAACACACAGTACACACACGCAAACTAATATTTTAACACCCTTTTTTGTGTCGGCGGTCAAAAAGAAGTGTGTTAATTTGTGGAATCTCAAGCGGTTATCTCAAAGACCAGTAGAGTTATCAAGCATCCTATCTGAGGTTGCGGCTTAGCGTCTAGACTTTAGTTCCATCTAGACTAAACAGGGGTTAGTGCTTATCTGCCTGGCGCGTACGTGAGACGCGACTCTAAGTTGTAAAATACTTGTAATCTGTAGAATGATCTTCATGCAGTGAAGTGTCATGGACCTTGACTGACTTCAGGACAAATGTATCCATTTTAACCAATTCACTAACCTTGAATTGCGTTTTTAGCGTTTTGGTGACTATTACCCAGTGCCTAGGATACACAGTAAACATCTGCGCTGCAATGTTTCCCTGATGAAAGACGCGGCACTTAGGTATAGCGAAAATTTAAAAAACAAAGGTGATATTGAATGTGTTCAATGGACTGGAAAGCAAACAGCGTCTATCACTATATCAGTTTTTATCGAATTCTCCAGGATTTTTATCACTTGACCATGGGCTACACTATCTTCCATCAAGTAAGTAGCTACCTATTTCGTCTGCTCTTTTACCCCTTTATATTCGTAGAAATGTGAATTACGTTATGTGGGTTTTTAGCTAAAAATATAACACAATTTTGAACGTTATTTACTCCAAAGGAATACAAAGATAAAGGTTACCAATGGAAACAGTAACAGTAACGTGTAATAGTATAAATTATTTACTATTTTTAAAAAGAGCCTATAGGTACTTACATATGAAGAGTTTTAAGCTACCCATTTCGCACAAGAAGTTAGTGATCCGGTAATATCGGAAGCCGCGAACGGTATCCTATTTTGTATGGATCGATAAGAGGCTTATGACATGAATTAACTTTTCCTGATTCGATTTTCACCAACGCCAACTTGCTGTAAAACCAGTGGCTTCCTTTAAACGGAATTAATGTTACGAAAGGGTGAGCTGGGTGCGGATATTGGGAGTGTAAAACAAAGCGCATCGTATAAAGGCTATAATTGGCTTTCATGGTAAATTTCATTTAATCAACTCCCTTTTCACAGTGGACCCCCTCTACAAGAGCGTGTTCGCTCCACGTCCGATCAGAGTACGTGAAACCAGCTGGCGGCCTTTTCGGCAATAATGTTCAAATTACTGATTTAGAATTTTTTATTGTCTATGTAAGTAAGTATACTGTGTTTTATTTGGTTATGTTATGTTTTAGTAAACGTATTTATTTACAAAAATCAACAGCACTACAAAGCTACTAAACTTTAAATGTATAGGATCCAGCTGACTGCCAATCACGGATTTACATTTTCAAATACTCTTATAGATAAAGTGGGCGTCTTAACATTTTAACAGAAAAAAAATACGATCCGGAGTAGAGCAGAACTGGTTAGTATGGTAGTTTACGCACTAGATACACGATTGACGGAGGGAAGTCGAATGATGGAATTCGGATCCAGTGCCGATTTCTCTCCGTCATCCGTGAATTCAGTGCGTAAACTCCGGACCGGACCTTTTTCACCTACATTTTTAAAGGTTTGTTTAAACATATTTGGGTCCATTCGCACAATAATTTTCCAGCGGTATTTCCAGTCGAAACATTTTTTATTATATTTTACGAAATATTTTTGGTTGAGCTCTTCCCTCCCTCGATTCCAACACTCCAATATTAGACGCCCATTATTTTTTTCCATCTCTTAATTCAACGTTATATTTTTAATATTCTCTCTCTATTGTTGTTTAAACACACAAAATGCAATTCTAGTATTAATCCTTATATTAAAATAGTCATTTCTGAATAACAGTGCCATCTAAACCGCTATTAATTCTGCAAATAAACTGAGACACATTTCGAAGCACATTCAGTGTCTTTAGGAATATTATTCAGTTCACTGAATCGACATCGTTTTGCAGACGATTTTACCGAATGGGTATCTTTTCATTAGAACTATCTACTGGAAATATTACATTATTTACTAAATTGTCGATTTGCGCTGTATATTTTTCTTAGTATTTTTGTATGAAGCGAAAATAATGATCTCTAAATTTACTTTTACAGCTGAATATTGCTTTTGAGGGTGTATCGACGATCTTGATGAAGGCTTATTAGGCACAGTCGCTAACAGATTACTGCACTGGCACAAGCTTTGGTCATAATGGTACTTCTAGTTCCATTTATAATTTACTACTTCCAGTTCCATGGTTGTTGGTCTCGAAGTGACTGGAACTCGATCTCTAAAGTCGAAACACAGCGAGACTGCTGGTGACATACATGTTTCAAGACCGCGAGTGTTCAGGCTGGGGTATTCCACCAGCAAAATGTTTGTTAGTTGAATACATTACTATCATTTACGGTTTGAAAGAAATTCATGCTAAGCCTTCATTTCTGTACATACTTATACTGTTTACTGTTTTAAGCCGTGGTGGACTAGTGGTTCGACCTACCGCCTCTCATGCAGAGGGTCGGGGGTTCGATTCCAGCTCGCACCTCTAAGTCTACTTATGTGCAAAATTCAATTTGAATTCACCACTGAGCGTTTCGGTGAAGGAAAACATCGTGAGGAAACCTGCACGCATCTGCGAAGTAATTTAAAGATGTGTGTGAAGTCCCCAATCCGCACTGGCCCGCGTGGGGACTATAGCCCAAACCCTCTCGTTATGAGAGGAGGCCTGTGCTCAGCAGTGGGACGCAAATAGGCTGTTGTAGGTATACTGTTTATATTACAGAACGGCAAACATAAGCAACTGTATCTACGTACATGCCTAGTTAATAAAACCGGCAACTAAAAGTCAAGTAAAAACAACATGTTTACGACTGCAGATTTTACTGGTGCTTGTAGTAATCTATGGTAAAATAGTAACGTAGAACAATCTTGATCCTACTCAGCTAAACACGTTTTGAGTCTTAGGCTGTTGCGAATAAAGTCCGATTCTATGTGGCTGTGGGATCTGTAGATGTAGGTCAGTAGTAGACCAGTAAACACGTCAGGGAGCTGCTTAGGCTCATTGTCGCGAGATAAGCCGCGACAAGTCGATTACGTGAAACGACAGTTTTATTCTTTCCAGTAACGCATCTAACCCGTTTATCAGATACGCCTCGATTTGGCTGATTCCGTCTGTTATATTTATTGGCGTTTGAAGTTTTTTAGGGTTCGGGTTTTATCGTCGAGTGCGTATGCTGCTTTCGGTAAACATGTAGGGTATTCACCCCTTTTTAGGGTTCCGAAGTCCACAAGGAACCCTTATAGTTTCGCCATGTCCGTCCGTCCGTCCGTCCGTCCGTCCGTCCGTCCGTCCGTCCGTCCGTCCGTCCGTCTGTCCGCACTATTGCTCGGAGATGCTTAGTTCTAGAAAGCTGTAATTTGGGACGAATATGCATATTAGTTACGCTGACAAAGTGGTACAATAAAATGTTGAAATATTTTTTTTTATAGGGTACCTCCCCTACTCGTAAAGTGGGGATGTAATTTTTTTTTCTTGCGTACCCCATGGTGCGGCATATCGTTAAATAGGTCTTGAAAAAATATTGTGGGTTTGTTAAAACCATTTTTTGATTAAGTGGTGCGTTTGTGAAATATTAAGCTTTAAAGTGCTATTTTTTGTTAGGGTAACGTGTCCCCCCCCCCCCTGCCAGCTAAATGGTGGTATTTGGAAGGCTGAAAAAAATCACGGTTGTGGCATATATAACGTAGTTGAAAGGAAAACTATCACAGCTAAGTAGGCTGTACAAACTTTCGAGTAATAGTCGACCAACTTATGATGATGATTTTTCTCGAGCGGCAGGGGCGTCGGGCGGGCACGTCATTCATACCACAGGCTAGCTAGATGCTAATAAGTCTTAGAAAGGTACTGTGGGCATCGTCAACTTCGGAACCCTATACTTTGCGCGTGGCCCGACACGCGCAAAGTATAGGGTCTACCATATATCTTTAGACCCACCATTCCTTTTTTGAACTTTTCTTTCTATGTACAGGCAGATAGATAGAAGAAGAAGATAGATAGAAGATATAGATTATTATAGAACCATAAATTATGACATAAGCAGTACATAGCCCGGGTTCATAGACTGAAGAATACTAAAATTAAGTGAAGTCAGAGAGTTGTCGAATTACGTCTAAGACTTCGGGATCCCCTTGTTTCCCATAAAATTTTAGGGCCTAATTTCGTTAGAAAATGTTAGTCATAAAATTTATGGAAATAAGTACCATTAGTCATAATAATCACAAACATAACTTGAGATACCCCTAACGTTCAGGAGTCATAATATCAAGTGTAATACACATCGTTAGTCATAATATTGATATTCATAATATCTGAAGACATACTTGTTTATTATCAGAAACTTAATAAATCCTAAGCTTTTAAGTCATAACTGTTTTAGATCATATTGTTTTATAGCCTTATGTTTTAAAGCCTGCACTGGGCTTTTTATTGGTAGTCATAACTGACTTTATTAGATATTCATTAGAATGAAATGCTGCGACAGACGAAACATTTAGGTTGGGTTAGGTTAGAGCATGAATATTTACAGAAACGAAATGCTGCGACAGACGAAACATTTAGGTTAGGTTAGGTTAGAGTATGAATATTTAAAGAAACGAAATGCTGCGACAGACGAAACATTTAGGTTAGGTTAGGTTAGAGTATGAATATTTACAGAAAAGAAATGCTGCGACAGACGAAACATTTAGGTTAGGTTAGGTTAGAGTATGAATATTTACAGAAACCAAATGCTGCGACAGACGAAACATTTAGGTTAGGTTAGGTTAGAGTATGAATATTTACAGAAAAGAAATGCTGCGACAGACGAAACATTTAGGTTAGGTTAGGTTAGAGTATGAATATTTACAGAAACCAAATGCTGCGACAGACGAAACATTTAGGTTAGGTTAGGTTAGAGTATGAATATTTACAGAAACGAAATGCTGCGAGAGACGAAACATTTAGGTTATTATTTATTATTAGGGGGTGTTGTAGGGCCATATATGTGTCACCTCGACCATTGCTGATCTAACATTTAGGTTAGGTTAGGTTACTATTATGGTAATATATTTCTACGCTATGAATAATTATCGCTAGTAAGTTTTATGACTAATGTAAAAATTCACATCAAAAGTTATGTCAGAAAACTTTAGGATCAATTACATTATGACCAATGATAGTTCTGGGTACTGATTGGTATGACTAATGATAGTTCTGACCCACGATTATTATGCCTTACGAAATTAGGTATTTCATTTTTATGGCTTTTGATATTATTACTAACGGCATTATGACTTACAATAATTATTACCCAAAACATAATGACTTGTGAAAATCGGAACTTCGATGTTATGTCAGTCAATATAGACCCCTAAGACTTCAAATATGGAGCGACGATTTAGTGAAGGTCAAGGGAATCCGGTGGATGAGAGTGGCACAGGTGACCCCGGTCTGAATAGCATGGTGGTGAATTGCGACATCCGGTTAGATTAGATTACAATCTTGATGATGATGATGACAATCTTGATTAAGGTACAGTACCTGGACGACCGAACTTTGCTCTGGTTTTAGCCTAAAACCATTTTTTTCAGATATGAGACCTAGCTCGATCGATTTAACGCCCCCAAATTTCATCCAAATCGTTAGATCCGCTTCTGAGATCGTTTGCATCAATAAATAAAGAAATATGCCTCCAGATTAGCGCGTTTAAAGTATAAGATATTATAGAGTACCTACTTTTTGTCATGGTGAAACAGACGAAGTCGCGGACCAAATTGATTATAACTTAATAGAGCTCACAAAAGAAGAATACCCGTTACTAATTTTTTATAGACCGTTTTACCCGCAATGATTTGACCGATTACCTACAACCATCGCCGTAATAAAACACATGTGGGGATCCGATCCCATTCGGACATTAGCAGTCCCTCGTTAGGAAACTTCAGGGTGACCACTCACGCAGTTATTCTTTCCAATTAGCACCCCATTATACCCCGTTATAGTTCCAGACACCCGTACTGATTCTCCCCGGGGCGTAAGCAGTAGCGTTTTCAAATTAAAAAACAGTTTCAAAAATGTTCAGACTACGAAGAAGTATCAAGATCGTTAATAATTGTGAATTGTTAGAGTCGTTTCACTTGACACCAACGATAAAAGAACATCAAAGTGTAAAAGAGGCTTCTCTTTTTTCAGTTAAGTATAGAAAATCTATAATAATTACTAAAAGGAACTTGATAGTTCGATAGATAACCAAAACATAGCACAGTGTATAAAAGTAAAGAGGGTAATAAAAGGCTTTTTTGGAAATCCATTCCCTAAGGGCGTGAAATAGGAGGTGCAATAGAAGGCGAATGCTAAGGGGATATACCCTAACATTAGCATTTTGGGTTGTATTTACGCGCCGATATAATTGAGGAGCTCCCTAAATTCTTTAATATTAATAATCATAATTCGAAACATCGAATTTACAGCTACATTACCTCTCCGCTATTAACTCCTGCCTACCGACGTCTCGTTACCACTCTCCGTGGTAATGCGATTTTAACTTTCGCCGACGATAAGGGCCAATTGCCGGTAACCAAGTTACTCCTGTAATTGTTCCATACGAAGCTCCCGACCTCTAACAATTGTACCTAAGATAGTTTTTTCTCCATTGCAAGTTCACCGTAAAGCGTGAAAGTTTCTTTTATTTATTACGTTAAGATTGAAGATCAAATCTCATGTTGGTCATTTTTGTAACTTGGATACATGGTATTTGTAAAGTCTTTAATCTAATGTTTGGTAGAGTTATAGACTACCACTACTTAAGAATGTCACTAACACAAAAGCATTTTTTTAACCCAACATTCCTACAAGACATCAAGTAAATTAATTACTCGTTTTCTAGGCTACAGACGAAACATCAATCACTGTTCCACTAAAATTACTGGTAACGTGACAATGGTCATAAAACAATGGAGTTCAAATTATCACGTAATCAAATCAAGCACCTGTTGCTGGACGTTGATTAATCACCCGAGTTTTTTCTGGCCGTTTAATTTGTCGGTTGTTTGCTAGCTACTTTACTCAGTAATTGGATTCTTTGTTTCTTTATAACTCTGATTATTTCGAGTACTTTAACGAGCTCCAATTTATTTTATTTTGTTTTAATGAATGATATCGACGATTGGTAATGACAAAAACATGCTTTGAGGGTTTGAATAAATTTCAATGTTCTCTTTTTTGGCATTAAATTATACTCGTATTAATTAAGTTTATAAATATTTCAAACAATTCTAAATTAGGTGTACACTAAAAAAAAAATACAAGAAAATTGTTTGTGCACGTGATTCTTATTCGTATGTATTTAATAAATTGGCCAACTCATACTTGCTGAGTAAGTAAGATACTTAAGAAAAAATACAAATAAGTTCAAGCTTTTAGCGAAATAATTACGGCTACAATGGTTTAGCAATCTTAATGGCACATAAAATAGTTCAATATTATTAGTATAGGGGTGACGACAGGGTGAATAAATCGAAATTCTAATTAGTCCGTCAGTCAGGTAATAAAAAAATATTAGACACGTATTTTTTGTTTGATCAAATTAACAAAGAATGACTAAGTTAAAACGCATTAAAGTTGGAGAGTGGGGGCTAACTACGTCACCGTTAGGTATAAATCGCACATTTCAACTCAATATATCTCCGTATAAGTTTGATTACGTGAAAAAAGAAAAAATACGTGGCCAATACTTTTCAATAATCTTCCTGATAGACTAAGGAAAAAAAGTTGTCGTCATCCCTATTCTACAGCCCCCTGATCCCAGCAGTACTTTTTTTTCGTATCATAATACGAAAAATAAAATCTGTAAATAACTCTTGATTGTCCTTGAGACCGATCACATGTCGTAGAAACCTCACAACAAGACGCATAGTCAAAAGCATCTGATGGACGGGTACTGATTCATTATCTAAGAATAATTGTGTCTCTCTCTCCTACCCCAAGTATTTCTATGCATATTCTTTTCTAGGTCTTACAAACCTCTGAACAATGTCGCATTGGCTTGTTAAAGATTAAGTAGTACTTTGTAACTCGTTATAACCGCGGCTTTGTCCGCGTACATACGCTGAAATAATCGTCTAATAAGTCAGTAAATTATTGACCTATAGAGATACAGGTAACTTATTGATAATAGCAACTTAATTATGTAAAATGGCATTCAATATTTCCTACTAAACTTAGATAAGTCGACTGGATCATCCCTTTTGTTCAATGGTGTCTACGAAATAAACGCTGAATAACTTGTAGTTATTTTCGAAGAGATGAATAGCGTTACGGATATAACGAAGCTGCTCAAAATAAACACAACGACACAAAAAAAAACGCATTATTTTATTATCAAAATCTTATTTGCACTTAGATCATGTGGGTAGCAAGGGGAGCTTAACGTTAGCTTTTGTTTAAAGGCTTCAAGCTCGTTTGTTTTCAACATAATTTATAACAAGCTGTAGGAGACGTGCCGTTTGTTTGGTAGTGTACATGAATGACTTTGTTATTGGTGTGGTAGGTTGTGAAGAACATATCTACCGACTACTCAATCTATTCAATTTGATTTTTATAGGAAAAAAAAAGATTTCAAAGTTCCTTAGATTTTTTCATTGTGTTCCCAAGAATAGTTTTCAAGACCTGCGTATTTAATACAAGTACTCTAAAGGTTACCTCAGAGTCACACAATGTGTGAAACAGTAAAATATGCCAAGTTCTTACAATAGAAATTTGCATAATCATCGTGAATATTGTCACGGCTGCCTCTTGACTCCGAAAGCTGCGTTAATTACGTTCTGTATAAATCACAACGGCCTTTAGAAGCTCACGTCGAGCTTATCAGCGAGAAAGCTGTAAATAAGCTCTCCTTTGACGTACTTGCGGAGTTGAGGCGCTCATTTCACATTATAAATACAGGTGCTTTGTGTATGTGAGAATTGTAGTTTGTAGTATATCAGCACAGATATCAGTGTAGAGTGAATGCCAAGTTTTATATAAGCCACACCCTCCGGCGTTTGAAATTTACATAAATGTTTATAAATGACGACAAGTTTGTTTGGTATTTATATATGTATGTATTTCTTATACTTGTGTCTAGTGTTTCTTATCGTTGTCTAGCACCAATAGTACAAGCTTTGCTTAGTTTGGGGCTAGGTCAATTTGTGTGAAATGTCCCAAGATATTTATTATTTATTTATTTATTATATCTAGTAATGGCATTTCCAATGCAGAAGTTAGGTCTAACTTATAACTTTTTTATGTCATTGGCGAAAACGAGCGCACAGCCCACAGTGATCACTGCGGCCCATGGGCACCAAAATCCTATGATCCCCCATTAAGAAACCATAAGATCTTGAATGCGTTGCCTACCCTGAGGCCTAAGATGGAATGCCTCTGTGTCAGAAATTACACCGGCTGCCTTAACCCCCTACCGGAACACAAGCGATCACTGCTATTTGGCGGCAGGTTAAGGGGGAAAGACGATGGTACCACCCAGGACGGACCTAGTACCAGGCCCTACCACATCTAAAAAAGGAAACCATACATCACCATGCATACATCAAGGTGTGATAGTGATAGCCAAGTGGTTCTTCATTCCTGACCCTTGATTCTTATCCTTAGTTCTAACAAGTTATAATCTATACTATAATAAAAGAGCAGAACCCGGAGTGTCTGTACATAGAAAGAAAAGTTAAAAAATCTTTACTATAATAAAAGAGCATAACCCGGCGTGTCTGTACATAGAAAGAAAAGTTCAAAAAAAGGAACAGGGGGTCTAAAGATCACAAAACAGCGATTTTTAGAAATCCTTTCTGTCTGTCTGTCTGTCTGTCGGTCTGTCTGTCTGTCTGTTTATTAGAGTTAATCTCCGAAACTACTGAACCGATTTGCATGCAGTTTTCAAGGGTAGACAGAGCATCATTTGGAGCAACATATAAGCTATGTTTGATTAAAATGGGATGTCGGAAAGAAAAGTTATCGGCAATTTTATATTCCTCGCAGACGAAGTCGCGGGGCACAACTAGTTTAAAATAAGACGTAAGACAACCCCATAACATAAACCAGTAGAAATAGAATAGGTATTCAAACCAAAATAAAGGAGTTGATTGTTATTTAGCATGAAACAAAAAAAAATGTTATTGGATAAAATAAAATGTTTCCCTAATTTTCGACTACAATATCTAATTACCGAATCCATTGTGAATGAAACCCTGGTAGTATTCTAACTTAAATAAAACTTATTTCCTAACTGTCGTCCAAGTCAAAACGCCAAGTTCCGAAGTTTATCGCCCCGGGGCCTCATTACAATACCGATGAGGAATTCCTCATGCTACAGACTAAAGTAGTTAATAATTCCTTTAAGGCCATGTTTTCAAACGGCGTACCTTTTAGTTAAATAGTTTTCTGGAAAGTTTAGAGCGCGGCGTAGGGTGTCACTTTAGTGTGTGGTCCGAAGGTTCGGAGACAGCGACTTATAGAACGAATCAACTTAAAAGGCGCGCGGCGAAGCACTTAAGCCGTTGATGCAGAGACCATTACTGATTGATCCACGCGCCTTCTAAGTTGTGTAAACCTGTAACTTTTTCTTATTGGTAGACTGGAAAGATTGAGCGACGATATGGGCACAGGGAATTTGTTGGATGTGAGTAGCGCAGGATCGGTCGGAGTGAGCGATGCGCCCTGGCCGCCGTCGTGGGGGGGGACCTCTCGCTGTCGACCATCGTTGGGAGGATGCTCGACAGCGAGAGGTGCTGGGAGGCAATGGCCTCCTTCTGCGACGCCGTACTGTCGCGGAAGGAGGCCGCGGAGAGAGAGCGCGAGGACGATCCCCTTGCGGCTCCTCTCCGCCGGAGGAGGGTGGGGCGCGCGCGGAGGCGCTACGCGCACCTAAACGCTCCACCCTAGTGGACCGGGCGGCGGGGTCGGGGGGCCCAAACGCTCAACAGAAGTCCACGGAGTTTGAGCGCCCCGTAATCCTCCCGGGGCGCTCACTCGGAGGAGGGCCCAAGTAACGGGCCCGCTGATAGGGCTGCGGTAGAATGCGACAACGCGATCCCGCAGCCCTCGCGCAGTCAGCGTGGAGAAGAATCGCTGGGGTTTTAGTGGGTATTCCGGCCACTCTGGCCAGCGAGTCCCACATAACCACCTGCCCCCCCTCTTCGGGCGGGTGGTATGCGTAAATGCATTTCCACAGCGTTAAAGAAAAAAAAAAAAGGTTCGGTCGGAGTGGTGAGTCTTAGGGGGGAAGGGGGGAGCACTTTTGTCGTACAACTCTTTTTTTATTACGAATGGGCATCTGACCCTGATCACACCTGATGGAAATCTTGCATGAGTTTGGATGCTTTGTACCATCAAAATAGGCATGATGTAGAAATAACTTTAACCTTAACTACTCTGCCCTTTTATATGTAATCTCGTCGCGCAAAAACTCTTAATTATACAGAAATTCTATGAAAACATATAGGATTGCGTTTTTATGAAAAACATGGTTTCAAAATCATCACATTTTCTTTGAACACGCTTTCTTACATCTTGGGCCACTCACACGACATAGCCAAGAACTCGGGAATGTCATTACTCGGAACTTCGCTTTGTGAACACTAGTCACAACGAACTTGGCCTTTGCTCTGCCGTGCACCTGTAAATATTAATATGAAGTGTTATGAGACAATTGTTGAGAGAAAAAAGCAAGAAAAACGAAAATAGGTTAATTTGCTTAATTTTATTTACTTCTGATGAAATCCATATTATCCTATATCCATATCCATATTAAGAATAATTAAGCTTAAGAGTAGAATATTTTTTATTCTTTTGATGTATCATTGGATTCGATTGGGAATTCGTGCTCGAGAAACAGCATTTTTTAACAAGTTAAATATTTGATAGAG
The DNA here is from genome assembly GCA_963971205.1 of Aethes cnicana. Lineage (NCBI taxonomy): Eukaryota > Metazoa > Arthropoda > Insecta > Lepidoptera > Tortricidae > Aethes > Aethes cnicana. The sequence continues at coordinate 12,696,487 of OZ020282.1, forward strand.
CGATTCCGCACTACCTATACATACGTTCAATCCGAAGCCGTCAACATTTGAGCCATTAGGTGCATACGTTGGTCCAGACCATATTTTGAAGTCATTATCTAAATTCTTCAATATGCATACAATTTATACATAACATGTATGTAGATACATACAATAACATTAAAATTTTTTTTTTTCATGTTGGTGTGTATGTCGGAGGCTTCTGCTGAAAAACAGCGCTGGCTAGAGCCGCCCTGCGAGGAGGCACTAGCGGCATTATGCTGACGCCGAGACCTATTGTCATAATTTTTAATTTACATAGATTTTAATTTAATTTAAGATGTCAATGTTCTTTTATGGCAATAAATTTATTTTCTTCTTTCTTCTTCTAAAAATAGAACCTAATCCAAATCTCATTTGACTCCTGTTTCTGAGCGAATACGACCGCAAGCTACTACGTGAAAATTCAAGAAAATGTAAAACAGCATGAATATTTACAACTAAAATATGATTTGAACCGTAAGTAAACTGCCGCCAGCAAATAGCGAGCCAGGAAAAGGACAGCCCAAGATTTCCCTGGCGGGCGTCGTTAATTCCTTGCCAGGAGCGCGTTAATTTTTCTTCACCAGGGATACATGAAGTAATATACAAACACAAGGTAAACAGTTAGGTGAGATTTTCCGGCTCTAATATAAAATTATAAGAACAGACAAGACATCAATCAAACAATGAATTAAAACAATGAAATGATATAAGTGTAGTAGGTAGTAAATAGAGATCTTGTACCTATCTAAAGTCCCGCGCCTTCACATTTCAAAACGCTTCAACGTATTTAAAAAGCACCATCTCACACTCTCAACACATGTGTGCGTGCTGAGACAGCCATCGACTATGCGTTGACAGTGTTGGTGGTGCTTTTTAATTAATAAAAAAAAAATTGAAGCGTTTTGAAATGTAAAGGCGCGGGACTTTAGATAGTAGAAGATCTCTACATAGCTCATTGTATATGTATATTAGTCATCAAAGTCAACTTCCTGCTATCTGTCCGTGACCGTCAAGATAGCGTACACTGTAACGTTAACCAGGATCTGATTATGCAAATAAATAGTACCCAAATAGTACCTACGGAATATCTAGGTTAAAAAATAGTACCCTTAAACTTTTCGAAATATAAGGCCTGTTTGTTCACGTGTACGCTACCGAGTGTCAAGCTGGCGTCGCGTGGATCTCTGGAATGGCTGGGTTCTCATGAATGATTTATAGCTCAAATAAGATATTAAAGAAACAAAATTGGAAGTTAATCAGCAAGGAGGCGCCAACAGGTGCAATACAGGGATGTCTAATCTAATCTAATATATAAAATTCTCGTGTCACAGTGTTTGTAACCAAACTCCTCCGAAACGGCTTGACCGATTCTTATAAAATTTGGAGTGTATGTTCAGTAGATCTGAGAATAAGAAGCTATTTTTCATACACAAAAACAAAAATTCTGAGGTCGTACGAATTCCCGGTGTCAGCTAGTTATACTTATAGAAGACTTATAGGGACAAATCACAAGTTCCAGTCACATTTGACGTTTCTTTGATAATATAGCTTCTAGCTTCGTGTTCAGACGCGGCTACCGCTCATTTGGGCGTTAGAACAGCGCGGTTCTAAAAGCGGCCGGAATTATTTATTAGAGACATAAACGACAGGCGCAGCGAGTCACTAGTACAGTACGACACAACTTAGAAGGCGCGCGGAGAAGCACTTAATCCGTTGACACAGAGTCTATTTTTGCTTAATGCACGCGCCATCTAACTTGTGTAAACCTGTAGTGAGTTTAGTGAGCAGTTGGGAAGTAGTGACTCAACTGCTGCGCGACACACGGATAAAGTGGATGTGGTGGTAGTGGGGGTGAAGAATAGTAAAAGTGCCCCTATGTGGCCAATTTGCTGAATAAATGATTGATTAACTTAGTTTTTGTCCTTCATAGTCCACTCGTTCCCTGACCCAGCATAGTCAAATTGCTCATGTAGGATCATACTTTTCTAAATTTCTTAGAAGTTAGAAGTTAAAATATGAAAAAAAGCCATGTGTTATATTTGATTATATCATCCTTACATTGACAGCTTTCGATACACGTTTCACGAAACTTCGCTCGATACAATTTAATTTCAAAATAACCTCTAACTTGGACCTTTAATCCAACTTTACTCCAGTTTATTATATCAAACAGTGTAAAACTAAATATAACAGAAATATTATCCATATTATATGTATACATTGACAGCTCTATAAATGCCATGTTTTTAGACGGCATTTTTATAGAAATTAAAACGCGTTAAATACCTCTAACTAAATCGGGCGTTCTGTGCGTAGCGCTTTCTCTTTCACTCGCTGCACGAGTGACAGTGACGGCTGAGCTGGGTATAGGAACGGCCTTAACTGAGGGCCTCTGCATTCCTATTAAGAAGCTGGCGCCTTCTTCTTCTTTTTTAAATAGAGATTATTGTCTTTACATATCCAAGACAATTTCGCCAATGTCAATAAATGGTAACGATAAATGCACGGTAGAAAACATATACCTAAATCAAGTAAAAATGGGCAAGAACGTGCCTTTAATAATTCACGGTGAACTGTGTAGAGCATCTATACGCCTAATAATGTCTTGATTTTATTACCATACGATTAAGTAAAAAGTCTTCGTGCCATAGACAATAATACCCCAGTAGACTGTACCTATTACCGCTGAGTCTCCTCAAGCAAGCAATCCATCTACGTGGTTCCTTAGGGACTTCAAATGCACGGGCTGGACTGTACAACGCTTTGTGTACATAGTTTCGGCGCGCTGACTGCATATTTATTATGTCCTATTGCGATAGATGATTATGACTGTATACTAAGTAATATCTACTAAAAATACCGTGTACTTTGTTTTTTCACGACGGGTGTATACATATAAGTGTCATTCGAATCAGAATCGGATGTGAATTAGCACTCATTTCTATGGTAAGTAAATTAAAAATATACTGGAAATTGCAACGTAAACTTATTTATTATTACTACTACTACTACAGCCTATTTGCGTCCCACTGCTGGGCACAGGCCTCCTCTCGTCACGAGAGGGCTTGGGCTATAGTCCCCACGCGTTGATTTATTATTATTATTAAATTAATAAAGAATCGTCACTCCATCTTGTTGGTGGCCTACCGACAGCTCGTCTACCGGTTCGCGGACACCACTCCAGGACTTTCTGGCCCCATCGGCCATCAGTCCTGCGAGCAATGAGCCCCGCCCACTGCCACTTAAGGTTCGCAAGATGGAGTGACGACCTTGTAAAGGTCGCGGGAACGCGGTGGATGCGAGTGGCACAGGATCGGTCTGAGTGGCGCGCCTTGGGGGAGGCCTATGTCCAGCAGTGGACGTCTATCGGCTGAAATGATGATGATGATTATGATGAATAAAGAATACAAAAATCTGAGCTATAAAATAATGTCCCACAAAAGTTATAAGCTATAACTTGATCGGGGATGAAAATGAAATATTACTCAATCCTCCACGGTATAAGCCAACTGTTTATCTTCCAAGCCAAGCAACCGGCGATGTTTCCTAACCTCCTCTCTCGTATGTCCACTTAATTTTGGTCTAAACACTTAGTTCATTCTATTAAGAGCTCTAATGCCTAGGTCCTAAGTCCGTTTTGTGTGCTCAAACAGCGTGGTGTACCGATAGATTGTGCCGACGACTTGGCATGCCCTGGGAATTTGAGATATAGTCCTGGTGTTCATTGGGCATTGTTGAATCCACTCAAGTTCTAGACATTTGGAACTTGTTACGTGCTCTGCTATGACTCGTTTGCGATCATTAAACTTGGAATTTGGAAGACACTTGGTGCATATTAGATACTATAGCCTCTTCCCGTCACCTAGTGGTTGGAACCATAGACGTAAATAATATAGACCCGGTCTAACGTACACGTAATATGTCCCCACTTCCACGGTGTCCAATCCAAAGTTCTGTCACCGAGCGTGCGTGACAATAAGCGTTTTTAAAAAATCTTTTTTAGAAACTGTTTCTCAGTATCAAAAGACTCGTCTCGTTGTTGAAAAAATGTGACCCAGCCTTAGTGTCACGATATAAGTTTAACTTTGGATTGGACACCAATGAAGTGGGGAAACATGACATGTATCTACGTTAGGCCGGGTCCATACGAAGTATTATTTATGTCTATGGGTTGTAACACACAAATTTTCCTTTTTACCGTTTTAAAGGAGGAATTTCCCAAATATCCTTTCTTAGCGGATATCTACGTCATGATAACTATTAGGTAGTGTTAAAAATTTCAGCTCGATCCGTCCAGTGTTTTGAGCTGTGCGTCCGAAAAATCATATTTCTGAGGTAACGCATGGTGTACTAGGTATGCCTGCTTGGTTTGACGGTGAAAAAGGAGAATTATTTTATTTAGCATCGATGTCGTAAATAATTTAGTATAATCTTGAATCGTTGATCGTTAAATCTTGCACCAATTTAGTCTTTCTTTGATAACTAAAGAGGTCCTTAAAATGGACATACATACATGCAGCCGGCTTAACCTATCAGCCTGTGGAAAGTAGTCACTGCCGCCTATGCACATTCTTAAGAAGTGCAAAATTAAACGTCAGGTCTGGGATTGCATTAAGAAAGTTAACGTCCGTTAAATATGGCGTCGAGCTGTCATGTCATTCAATTCCACAAACGGTATTTTTCCCCATAGGTAGTGAAAATCTCGGCGGCCATTATGTTACGGACGTAAATTTTTTGATTCATCCCATGCTAACTGTACTTGTAGATAGAACCTAATGTAATGGTGATTTTTGAGATTAAATTGATAATTATGAATTACTTAAGCAGTGTCTTTAAACGGCTCAAAAACAATATACCTACCTATAGTTGTTTTTTTTAATTAGAAGTTCTTAAAATACTACACCTACTAGTTATTATTATTATTATTATAGCCTATAAAGTGTCCCACTGCTGGGCAAAGGCCTCCCCTCTTTTCCCCCTACTAGTACAAAAACTAAATTCAAACTTCAAAATGCTTGCGAAAAATTAAAAACGCGGAAAATAATGGCGGCGTGTTAAAAAGCGGAGCATTAGTTGTGCAGGTGCGCATTAGCGCCGGTAAGTGCGTCGGCACTTTACGGACGCGTTGATTTATGCCCGCCTATACTTTTGCGCACTGTGCTGTACGGCGTATCCTATTCCAGATTCTTGTATCATGTCTGTTTACTTTTTATCTTACAGAAAATATTTAAATAAATAAATATCTTGGGACATTTCACACAAATTGACCTAGCCCCAAACTAAGCAAAGCTTGAACTATGGGTACTAGACAACGATATAAATACTTATATAGGGAAATACATACCTATATAAATACTACACATCCAAGACTCGAGTACAAACATTTGTGCTCATCACACAAAGTTTGCCCCGAGCGGGATTCGAACCCGCGACAGTCGTCACAGTGGGCAGGGTCACTAACAACTGAGCCAAACCTGTCGTCGATATATTTGTTGTTAATATTTTACTGTACCTAAAATTCTGTGGACGGGATCGCGGGAGATCATTGGGGGAAGCCTATGTCCAGCAGTAAGCGTTATTCGACAGAAATAAAACTCTAGAAATCTTATACTTATTAGCCTGGCACTAGGCATAGCTTATTCTACTACTACTACTACAGCCTACTTACATCTGCTGGGCACAGGCCTCCTCTCTCCCTAAAGCGGCCTTATCGAGGCCCGGCCGTTCTCTCGGTCGGCGAAGATTGCCCAGCACAGCAGCAGCCAGACTACTGGTCGCTTCATCCCGCAGACCCTATCCCGGCTCCGCTAACACGGTTCCACCGGGAGAAGGAATGCGGGGGGAGCACCCCCGGTAGTCTCAGCGTCGCACGCGATTCGCCGCCGAAGATTCCATCCCCACTCCGCGCCCAGCCAATGGACGCAGCGAAGATGGATTCAGAGGGTAGTTCCAAATCATCCGATCTCGGACTACCCCCACCGAAAACCACAACCACTGCTACCGCAGACAGGAGCCCATTTTCTTTCTACCGAGGATTTGACCAATTGTCTCCTGAGAAGAAGAAATGGATCATTTCCTTCAATCGATACCTCCGTTACGCAAATGGATATGAAAACAAGCCAAAATACTCAGGAGACCAAGATCTCTGGGAGGTTGCCTGCGTAATTGCCGACCATTACGACGAGATCGCCAAGAATCCTCTGCGGACTTCAGAAACCCAGACGGACCCCAGCTGCCCCTCGAGCCCCGAGCTGCAGGAAACCCCGCACAGCAGTCCTCGAGCTTACTCGGAAGCTGTCGCGGGGCCACCTGCGACTACGCCGAAGCCGCCCAGCCAAGCCGCACAGAAACCACCCGCACCGACGCCAAGTCAGCCCGCACCCGCGAAGCTGTCTCCAGCGCCAAGCCAACCCGCCGCCGAGCCGCCCGCCACCCAAGACGGCAAGGGGCCTCGCTACCCGCCCATAGTGGTAGAGAGGTTCCCGAGCTGGCCCCGACACCTCGCCGCCATCGCTGCCCAACTGGGCAGAAAACCAAACGTCCGCCCCTACGGAGCGGGCGTCCGCTTCTCGCCGTCAACGGAAGAGGAGCACCGCTGCCTGCAGAAATATCTGCAAGAACTGCAGACGCAAGACAACACCATAGAATGGTTCACGTACTCGCCCAGGAGCGAGCGGAAACTGAAGGTGGCCATCCGCGGCCTCCCAGCGGACACGGCACCTGAGGCGATACAAGAGGCCCTCCAACAGGAACACGACGTGCGAGCGGAGTATGTAAAGCGCATCCGTGGGCGTAGCGGCCGCCCCGGGTGCATTTACTACGCCCTGCTCGACGGACCAGCCACCGCTACCTCCGGCGTGTACAGTGTGCGCGAGCTACTGGGCATGCCGGAGGTGAGCATAGAAGCCTGGCGCGGGAAGAAGGGGCCCGCGCAGTGCCACCGCTGCCAGCAGTTCCGGCATTCGTCGCACTGCTGCAGCAAGAAGCTTGCCTGCGTTCGCTGCGGCGAGCCCCACGCTGCCTCTGCCTGCGAGAGGCCTCTCAACGAGCCCGCCACCTGTGCTAACTGCGGGGGCCCACACCCCGCAAACCACATCCACTGCCCCACGTTCCGGAGGGAGGCCCGGAATAGGAGAGCGGGGACTGTGGCCAGGACAACTCCAGTACGCCGAGGCCCGGTCACGCGCGCGTCGGTACATCAACCGACTGTGGAGGAATCGGCGCCGACATCCCTGATGGCGCCGGCAAACCCACCAGTGCCGCGCGGGGCCCGGCCGAGGAGGACACAAAAGAAGACACCACAGCCAGCAGAACCCGCAGCGCCACAAAGAGGCGCCGCCTGGACGAACGCCATCACAGAGAAGCTGCAGGAGCTGATTTCGCTCCTTGCCACAGCCCCAGAAACCGCATGAAACGGGACAGGGACCCGAAAAGCCGCAGAAGGCCACTGAACCCACCACGCCGCTGAAAGGCAGTGTGGCCCTGAAAACCAGGAAGGTGAAGTTCTAAAAAGCCAAGATTGGCAATCCACAGCCCAGCCCGTCGTTACGGGCTGCGACAGAAGCCGGCGAAAGGGACACAGTCCCGAGCGCCTCCCCAACTCCTGCTTCGCAGGAGTTTGTGAAGACTCGAGATCGCCTCCTCTCATCACGAGAGGGTTTGGGCTATAGTCCCCACGCGGGCCCAGTACGGATTGGGGACTTCACACACATCTTTGAATTACTTCTCAGATGCGTGCAGGTTTCCTGACGATGTTTTCCTTCACCGAAAAGCTCAGTGGTTAATTCAAATTGAATTTCGCAAATAAGTAAATTTAGAGGTGCGAGCCGGAATCGCACCGCCGACCCTCTGCATGAGAGGCGGTAGGTCGAACCACCAGGCCACCACGGCTTCATAGCTTACTCTATGCTACTATTACAGCCTATTTGCGTCCCACTGCTGGGCACAGGCCTCCTCTCATCACGAGAGGGTTTGGGCTATAGTCCCCACGCGGGCCCAGTGCCGATTGGGGACTATTTATTACGTTCGATACTCTATGCTAGATAAATGTTAATTATAGACAACGTCATAAATATTTCACTTTTACACATAAGCACATAGACCGGAAGATGCTGACATAGGAATTCCGAACCAGGCTGGCGAGTCTACCTCGTACCTCGTTCTGCAAAATAAAATAAAAAAAACATCTTTGGAGCGGTATGGCGGCCATTTGGCCCCGTCGAAAAAGTATGGCATAGTGATTTTCGTGAATGGCTACTCGACGATGATTATCCGTGCAAAAATTAGCCTGGTACAAATGGTTCATTTTTTGATTTTTAATTAACATGTTTTCGTCGGTATGGCGGGATGTAGGCCGCGCTGGAGAAGTATGGCATTACACGATCGCCTACTTCGTTTTTCATCGACTATCGGAAAATACAAGATTCTTTGTGGTACAAATCGTTCGACTTTCGTAATTTATGCGACACGTTCGATTAACGCTCACGCGATTGGGCCCCCGGTACTGGCGCTATGACCATGATTTTCCTTTTCGTCATTACGTAATTATACCCCTGTAGACTCGCCAGCCTGGTACAAATGGTTCGGAATTCAGTGTCAGCATCTCCCGGCCTATTATTAATCAGTCAAATATGAATTTGTGAAAATACACAAAAAAAAAGAACCATGTGCCTTTACAGAGATATAATGTCGTTAATAGTTTAAAAAACTAAAATAACACTTTGATGTTTCCGTGCCCACCTCCTAGCTCTGTCAGCAGATCAGCTCGGTGATGCCATATTGTCATATTGTCATCCAATATACAGTCATGACACTTTCCAACGTTCATCATGCTACGATAACTAGATGTGGGCGAAATTTAGCTTGCAAGATTCCTTACATAGTTTGTGCATTAGTTAATAAGTTACACGACTACCTAATAAACGCGTTATGAAAAAATCTTTCACGTAGTATTTTATTTACGAATATTGTTGCAATAGTTACGTTATTTTTTTTTCTTTTTAGGTTTACTTTATTATTTATTTATTTAAAAAATTCAATTTCGTTTCGTCATTTATTCAGTTTATTTCGAGTTTATTAATTGTACCTACTGGTCTGTTGCTAGACAATTTCGCCAATGTCAAGTAATTGGCCCACAGGCTGAGCAGTGTACGGTAATAACGATAAATGTACGGTATTCACGAAAAAAAAACAAAAAAAAAACATGTAAAAATGGGGAAGCTCAACAAACGTCAACCATCTTGGAAGACGGCCATTGAGCAAACCGCTATACCATTGTGAATCCATAGACGTAAATAATATAGACCCGGTCTAACGTACACGTAATATGTCTCCACTTCCATGGTGTCCAATCCAAAGTTCTGTCACCGAGCGTGCGTGACAATAAGCGTTTTTAAAAAACTTTTTTCGAAACTGTTTCTCAGTATCTAAAAACTCGTCTCGTTGTTGAAAAAATGTGACCCAGCTTTAGTGTCACGATATAAGTTTAACTTTGGATTGGACACCAATGAAGTGGGGAAACATGACATGTATCTATGTTAGGCCGGGTCCATACGAAGTATTATTTATGTCTATGTGTGAATCAGAATCAGGATATCTCGGTCGTCAAATGTCAACGGCTTCCAGTCTATATCAGAAATTATAGAGCAGATACTTGGTGGCGGATTCCATTGAATACCTTCCCCTTTGACAGCCGATACCGCGTTCAAACTAATCGTACAGATATAAAAGATCCAATGTATCTGAATCTAGACCTCGCTATGAACGCATCCAGCATGTAGTGTAGAATAGACTATCCGTCAGACCATTTTTTATTCGTTGAGTATTTATATTTAGCTTTATTTTTATAATAACAATTATTTATTTTACCTCTTTTTTATTTATTTAACTATTTATATTTATGTTTTGACAATAACGATGTGTACTACGATTTTAAATTGAATAATCTGACCGCGGTTGCCATGCATAATTCCTTAATAAAAAATGCATTTTCTCTGTCTACAAAAATCATGGATATAGCATTAGGTATCGACATGTATACTTTTTGATTAACTGTATTAAAAAAATCACATCCTTGTCTTTTTTGTGAGACAGTTCAATTCAATTCAATCATTTATTCAGCAAATTGGCCACATAGGGGCACTTTTACACGTCAGAAAAAGAATTTACCAGAATTTACAGATATTGTCCCACATGGAAAACTTGTAATGACTTGTAAAAATTACAATATCAAGCAGCCAGTGGTACCAGCGTCGACATGGCAGATAACGATGGCCGGTGCCTAACTTTTTTTTAATTTCGCTCGGGCGTGCGTGACAGCCGATTCTTCCTGCTGCAATAACCGGCAGAATGGCGTGTAAACGGGGCCATATTTCACTCCGCGGGCACTCTAACCTTTTATTCCGTCGGACATCCTAGCGATAACAAACATTAAAAGAATGCATGTTCCGCTAACAGTAGAAACAAGCGTTTTGCTTTAGTAAAAGCGTTACGTAACAAGGGATTAGTCGGAAGAATTACGTGGAAGTAAAGTAATAAAACAGTATTTGGGTGACCGAGCTTTGCTCGGTTTAAAAAAGGGGACAAAATTAGTTTTCGTTAGTATCGGACGTAGCTAAGTTGATTGTCACCCTCGTAAGCGCCTATATTCCTCGTCCAAATCATTTATAGAGCCGTTTCTGAGATCGTTTCTATAAATAAAATATAGACAGATTCGAATAGCTCGTTTAAAGTATAAAAGAATTGATCTACATATTGACCATTTTAAGCAAGTACCTACATAAACAGATAACTGAATGGGAAACCGGTGGATGCGTGAGGCACACAGCTGAACATAGGCCTCCAAGCTTCGCCAAACAGATCGGCTGTTTGGCGAAGCTTGGAGGCCTATGTTCAGCTCTTGTTTTAGATGTACCTACCTACCTACCTGATTAGTCGGCAAACGAGCTGTGGTCATTTTTTAGAAACAAAATCGTCCTGACATTTTCTCCGCAAATCACTACTATGCTGTAATTGTAAATAACCGCTGATTTTTTCAGCGATAAGTACTAAAGTCAGTGATTAATACTAAAACACCATATACAAGTTGAAAAACGAACGCGTGACACACAAATACGGTTTGAAATGAATTTTATACTGCCATGGTTTAAAATGTTAACACATTTAAATACCTCCTCGCCCTCAGGAAACCATTAGCCCAATTTCAATAAAAAAAGCAAATAAACGCTCACTCCAAAGTGTGAAATTCGGCGTCGCGCCTCGTTCCAATTCCAAAGTTTCGCGAATATTCTAAGCTGCGGACCGGTAAAAACGTAAAAATACGATTCGACCGGATCACCCGGAAACATATATCCGAGCGGGTGTTCCCGCAATACCGAATACCCAGAATTTCACAGAACTATATCGGGATAGGGACATACAAGCAAAGAATATATTGTAGCTGTCCAAAATGTCAGTTTGCTCACGACCGATTAAGATTTTCAAGTTTAAAAACCAAAATGATACTCGGTTGTTGTAATTAATTCTCTATAACGTTTATAAAACTTAAATTAAACACCACCAAAAACTTAACTGATTTTCATCGGTGACGTCAAAGTAACGGGAACTATACCGTTATTAGCCATCGTTTTGTATTTTAATTTAATTTAAATATTATTTATTTATTATTTATTTATAAAAGTTAACATGACCTTACAGCTAACGCCAATGCGTCATGAAACCAAATAAAAACTATTTAGGCGACGAAACGGCGTGGCTCCGCTGCGTCGTCATCTATATATATTATATATATATATATATATATAATATTATAATTTATATATTAAAAATCTTACGTGTTAAATGTATCTGAATTAAAGAATTGAAAGTAAATTTTATTAAGAGCCATCTTAAGGTGAATCGTCACGGCTGAACCCCATACAAAAAACTGGTCGCGTAATCTTCGACTACGACTGCTTTTAGTTTCTTTTATCGTTCTAATAAAATATTACATTATTCCCCGAGCGCGCATAGATCAAAAACACCGCAAAAAATCAATGAATAAAATAATTATAAGCATTTCAAAACCAATAAAATTTCGGTCGAACCAAGCTTGTGTGAGAGAACGTTTACACTGTAAGCATCAGGCCAATATGGCGTCGTGGTCTATGAACAGCTGATATGCTAGTTTCGATTCCTAGTAATTTCCAAAATACTCACAAGATGGCGTTAGCACGCCGGTAGTTGGTGGCGTTTTATGAGTTGGAAAATGATTGAACGAAATAGGTAAGTACCTGTACAAGTATTTTGTTGTTTAGAATGATCAGATATAAAAACGTGTAATAACATGTCAGAAGACAGCTAGAAAAAATATATCATATCTATTGTAAGTATTTTATTCATTTCTCTAAGAAATAAAAATATATTTACTTATAACTGGGCGATCGAGCTCTGCTCAGGGCATTTTTATTAGTCTATAAAAAATATTTGTGCCTAGTTGTAGGGCCGTATAGGCTAGGGTACCTACTAAAGAATGAAAAACGAAAAACAAAAGTAAACTGACCAGATTCGAACTCGCTCACACGAGCATAGAAAACCTGTATTATAGAAGCTAGGCTGACCTGAACATATCTATGCTGCGAAGTTACCGATCATATGCATAATAATAGTAGGTACCTACCTAGATATATACAAACAATTTTTCATTTAAAAAGTGTCATTTCACAAAATCAAATTGTTTTGGGTAATGATAATGTTTAGATACTAACTACGTATTTTCTCAATTCAGTTATAAATCATAGAACGGCGTGCAAAACGGAACGTAATTAGAAAAAAAAATACGTATGGTTCATAAGCTGCGTTCCGAATCGCGCTCAGCGCGCTTGAAAGTCGACTCGCGAGAGACAAAACAGCGCGATTCGGAACGTAGCTAAAACGGAACGTACCTAATTAGAAAAAAGAAACATTCTTTTGCAACTCGACCGTCTGGTAAAGTGCATCGAATATATTTATCTCATCGTTTATTCAATTTTTCAATTGATTTTCCTCTCACTTTGCATTTATCTAAGTATCTCTCTGTGCATGGTATTTTGCGTTGTATTTTTTGTTTCAGATCAATTTTATCAATGCCACCAAAGACGAACCGCACCGCTTACAGAAAACACACGTGGTCGGGAGGAAAACGAAAATGGAAAAAAGTAGCTGCTAGTTTGCGGCGACATTATAATGGAGTCACATCGTTAGTAAAGATATATATCACTTCTTGGGGCATTTGAATATATTCATTACTAGCCTTTTCCCGCGGACTTCGTCCCGCGTAGACTCAGAATATGCGTACCCGATGATACTATACACATGGTTACGACAGAATATTCTTACTCTTTTATCCAAATTTTGGCGTAGAATATAGAGAGGTCACTTTGTAAATAATATAACCGTTATTTTTCGTCCGTCAGGATTGAATGCGACACAACACGGTCCCTTGTCAAATCATCATGAAAGGCATATGTCTTGATACCCATTTCTCATCCAATGCCTCAAACAGAACTATAGATCTTCATCAAGCCGCCTTTGCATGTAAGTAATTTTCTGTCTTTCTAGTTGGAATAGGTACCGGAGAGGGTTATCCATCTTTTATGTAATTGAAGACGAAGGAGATCTCTATATATATAACGCTACGTCTATCCGTCCGTCCGTAGCATGTTGTAAATGCGAAAAAAAATTTGTCTGTCTGTCAGTCACCACTTCACGCTTCAACCGTGGAAACGATTTTGATGAAATTTGGTGGTTTTGGCGTAGAATATAGGGAGGTCACTTTGTAAATAATATAACCGTTATTTTTCGTCCGTCAGGATTGAATGCGACAACACGGTCCCTTGTCAAATCATCGTGAAAGGCATATGTCTTGATACCCATTTCTCATCCAATGCCTCAAACAGAACTATAGGTCTTCATCAAGCCGCCTTTGCATGTAAGTCATTTTCTGTCTTTCTAGTTAGAATAATTACCGGAGAAGGTTATACATCTTTTATGTAATTGAAGACGAAGGAGATCTCTATATACATATATATAACGCTACGTCTATCCGTCCGTCCGTAGCATGTTATAAATGCGAAAGTAACTTTGTCTGTCTGTCAGTCAGTCACCACTTCACGCTTCAACCGTGGAAACGATTTTGATGAAATTTGGTGGTTTTGGCGTAGAATATAGGGAGGTCACTTTGTAAATAATATAACCGTTATTTTTCGTCCGTCAGGATTGAATGCGACAACACGGTCCCTTGTCAAATCATCGTGAAAGGCATATGTCTTGATACCCATTTCTCATCCAATGCCTCAAACAGAACTATAGGTCTTCATCAAGCCGCCTTTGCATGTAAGTCATTTTCTGTCTTTCTAGTTAGAATAATTACCGGAGAAGGTTATACATCTAAATATATAAAACTCAAAGGTGACTGACTGACTGACTGACTGACTGACTGATATAGTGATCTATCAACGCACAGCCCAAACCACTGGACGGATCGGGCTGAAATTTGGCATGCAGGTAGATGTTATGACGTAGGCATCCGCTAAGAAAGGATTTTGCAAATTTCCCACGGGAACGGGAAAAAAAGGAATTTTTACATTTTAATGTTTAGGCACGTACGAAGTCGCGGGAAACATCGTAGAGATCTGAAATTTGGCATGCAGGTCCCTGGGGGAGCGTAGGGGAGCACTAAGAAAGGACTTCCCGAAATTCCCACGGGAACGGAAAAAAAAGGGATTTTTACATTTTAATGTTTAGGCACGTACGAAGTCGCGGGAAACATCGTAGAGATCTGAAATTTGGCAGGCAGGTTCCTTGGAGAGCGTAGGGGAGCACTAAGAAAGGACTTCCCGAAATTCCCACGGGAACGGGAAAAAATGTTTTTTTTTTACATTTTAAGGCACGTACGTAATCGCGGGGATCATCTTAGAGAGCTAAAATTTGGCATGCAGGTTCCTTGAGGAGCGTAGGGGAGCACTAAGAAAGGACTTCCCGTAATTCTTACGGGAACGGGAAAAAATGGGTTTATTACATTTTAAGGCCCGTACGTAGTCGCGGGGATCATCGTAGAGAGATGAAATTTGGCATGCAGGTTCCTTGGGGAGCGCAGGGGAGCACTATGAAAGGATTTCCCGATATTCCCACGGGAACGGGAAAAAAAGGGATTTTTACATTTTAATGTTTAGGCGCGTACGAAGTCGCGGGGATCATCGTAGAGAGATGAAAGTTGGCATGCAGGTTCCTTGAGGAACGTAGGGGAGCACTATGAAAGGATTTCCCGATATTCCCACGGGAACGGGAAAAATGGGATTTTTACATTTTAATGTTTAGGCGCGTACGAAGTCGCGGGAAACATCGTAGAGATCTGAAATTTGGCATGCTGGTTCCTTGGGGAGCGTAGGGGAGCACTAAGAAAGGATTTCCCGATATTCCCACGGGAACGGGAAAAAATAAATTATAATCCTAGATTACAAACACTTTCAAGAAACACGTTATGCAGATTACCTACTGTTAGATTACCTGCCTATTGTCCAGTAAAAAGGAAATGATTGATGAGTTCACTAAAACATTCTTTAAACCAGTCTGCTATTACCTAAATAATGAATTTTGGCACTTAACTATTTATTCATAAGAGATCAATGAATCAGAGAAAAAAAAGGAAAAATCTATACATATAATAAATAATAATTCTGTACAAGTCGCGCCTGAAAATTGAAAATTAAAAGAAACTATCAAGTCAAAGGGACTATATGAACGATACTAAACACAAAATAACAATTTAAAAAAAAAAACCTGTATGTATGTATGTATGTATGTATGTCCGGATTTAACTCGAAATCTACTAGACGGATTGAAACAAAATTTGGTATGGGGGTAGTTTATAACACTGGTCAACATATAGGCTACTTTTTATCCCGAGGAAATGCATAGTTCTCGCGGGAAGGCTATTAACAAATTCCACGCGGACGAAGTCGCGGGCAGAAGCTAGTCTTTTATGTAATTGAAGACGAAGGAGATCTCTATATACATATATATAACGCTACGTCTATCCGTCCGTCCGTAGCATGTTATAAATGCGAAAGTAACTTTGTCTGTCTGTCAGTCAGTCACCACTTCACGCTTCAACCGTGGAAACGATTTTGATGAAATTTGGTAGTTTTGGCGTAGAATATAGAGAGGTCACTTTGTAAATAATATAACCGTTATTTTTCGTCCATCAGGATTGAATGCGATACAACACGGTCCCTTGTCAAATCATCATGAAAGGCATATGTCTTGATACCCATTTCTCATCCAATGCCTCAAACAGAACTATAGGTCTTCATCAAGCCGCCTTTGCATGTAAGTCATTTTCTGTCTTTCTAGTTAGAATAGGTACCGGAGAAGGTTATACATCTTTTATGTAATTGAAGACGAAGGAGATCTCTATATACATATATATAACGCTACGTCTATCCGTCCGTCCGTAGCTTGTTATAAATGCGAAAGTAACTTTGTCTATCTGTCAGTCAGTCACCACTTCACGCTTCAACCGCGGAACCGATTTTGATGAAATTTGGTAGTTTTGGCGTAGAATATAGAGAGGTCACTTTGTAAATAATATAACCGTTATTTTTCGTCCGTCAGGATTGAATGCGACACAACACGGTCCCTTGTCAAATCATCATGAAAGGCATATGTCTTGATACCCATTTCTCATCCAATGCCTCAAACAGAACTATAGATCTTCATCAAGCCGCCTTTGCATGTAAGTCATTTTCTGTCTTTCTAGTTGGAATAGGTACCGGAGAGGGTTATCCATCTTTTATGTAATTGAAGACGAAGGAGATCTCTATATACATATATATAACGCTACGTCTATCCGTCCGTCCGTAGCATGTTATAAATGCGAAAGTAACTTTGTCTGTCTGTCAGTCAGTCACCACTTCACGCTTCAACCGCTGAACCGATTTTGATTAAATTTGGTTTGGAAATAGTTGAGTTTCGGGGAAGAATATACTCACTTTTCACGTTCTCGTCACTTTTTATCCCGGAAAAGCTCGCAGTTCCTGGGGGAATCATGATAAACGAATTCTACGCAGAGGAAGTCGCAAGCAAAGCTTGTTTTCTATAAAGAATATAACCGCTATTTTTTTGTTCACCAGGACCACATTGTAACCCGCTGTCATATCGTTCTGTAAAAATAAACTGAACAGCCACATTTATTACTATCCGTAGACTGCGGTAATCTTTTGTCTCTATTTCAGATCAAACTGTCAAGCATCTAGCTTCTGGAATGCCTGGTCTTCCTGGGAGGGATGCAGTAAGCCTTCTCGAAGAGAAACTGATTACATTTCACATTTCAACAGTATCTCGGGCCCCTCCTGTGAGTAACAACGAAGAGACGTTGTGAAACCAATTACTGCTAATCAGAACCAACCTTATCACGTGTAAAATTGTGATATATATTAGTTATATTTCAATAAACTGATGTCAGAAATGTATAGCAATTTTATTTTCCTGTGGCCGTGTGGCAATAAAATATAAACCAACCAAGAGGATATGTACCTACTGAGATAAGGTAAAATGAAGAATAATATTTGGGATTCGACATTATTGATGTACTCCCAAACTAGGATTACCTGTGATACGGGTACTAGACAACGATATAAGTAAATCTCATATGATAAAATTCTCGTGTCGCAGTGTTTGTAACCAAACTCGACCGAAATCGCTTGGCCGATTCTTATGAAATTTGGTGTGTATGTTCAGTAGGTCTGAGAATAGGACGTAAGCTATTTTTCTTACCCACCCAAAAACAAATCCAAGGCGGTACGAAGTCCACTGGGTCAGCTAGTACTTATATAGAGAAACTTACCGCCTTGATTTTTTTTCTTGGATGGGTACGAAAAATAGCTTCCTAATCCTTTTCTCAGACCTACAAAACTTACACACCAAATTTCATAAGAATCGGTTTAGCGATTTCGGAGGAGTTTGGATACAAACACTGACACGAGAATTTTATGTATTAGACAGTTAGATATGTAAATACATATGCAAATAAAGATCCATGACATGAGAACAAATATTCGTTCTCATCATACTTTGTCAGCCGTGTAGGTGTTTAGATACTTTGATAAAATATTACGATATAAGAAATTTGTAAAGTAAATTAAACTATTAGTAATTAAACTATGTTATTGAACTATTTAGTTGATCCTTACTAATAATAATATTATAATGTATTCTTTTCTTTACATTTACCTTACCTACCTACTTGAAAAAATTGATGTCAAATGTGTAGACTACTTTGGTTGCTTCGCAAAGCAGTAACAATTTACCACCACCAACAATGAAAAGCAATGATCTAAAGAATCAAGTTGGTATAGGTACTAAAATGTGTACATATTTTTGTTGGGATGGGTACATAATAGTACAATTTATAGCAAACCGTGCGCGGAACACTAACCCGCTTGGGCCTTACTCGGTTCGGTTGCCATACCGTTTCGCGGAATAGACGCGCGTCTCGGAAAATAGCCCTGTCCCGCTCTCTCCTACCGGCCGACCCTATGCCCACGCGCCGCGCGCGCCAGCCAGCCAGTCAGTTGTGCAATCGCTACGCACACGCTACATTTGCCACGAATTCACGGTCACTTGTGATTAGGGCTTCGCCCCACACCGTCTTCTCATTTCTACATCTGCCAAGACTCCACCGTGCGTATAGGTATATTATATTTTCGACGCCGCAAGACAAAACTGACATGTTTATAGTGAGGCTGCGGTCGCTCTTTGTGAGACTAACGAAGAATGATATCTCAGAAAGAGCGCAATTGGACATAACTTACGCCCTCCTTTCTAATAAGATAAGGAAAAGAGTACGGAGGGAGGACTTCACAAACTTCAAGGAGCTGCCCTTTCGTGCGAGAAGTGTGGAGAATTCTGTCGACGAGAGGGAGAGGAAAGCTAGCAAGGCGCCCTGCGCGCCCACGGCGGCTGCGGCGCCGCAGCTTCGGCCGCGCCGACTGCCTAGACGCCCGCGTCAACCCAGGCGAGACTAAATCCCATAATTGCTTTGCGAACGCACAACGTGTTATCAGTGAAAAAATAAAAGTGATCAAAGCTTTTATAGTAGAGATCTTCTACTATCTAAAGTCCCGCGCCGTCACATTTCAAAACAACACATGTGTGCGTGCTGAGACAGCCATCAACTGTGCGTTGAGAGTGTTGGTGGTACTTTTTAAATAATAATAAAAAAATGCAGTGTTTTGAAATGTGAAGGCGCGGGACTTTAGATAGTAGAACATCTCTATCTAGTCTCGGTCGTGTTTCGGTAGTGAAGTGCGTCCGTTCGACTCGGTAGTAGCCATGTCCCTGCCCTCCATGCCAAATACCTTCTGATATTATAAGTGCGAAAGTAACTCCGTCTGTCTGTTACCACTTCATGTTTCAGCCGCTGAACCGATATTGATGAAATTTGGTTTGGAAATGGTTGAGCCCCGGGGAAGATTACTGGTCACTTTTAATCCGGGAAAAGTGGACAATTCCTGGGGAATCACGATAAACGAATTCTACGCAGATGAAGTCGCGGGCAAAGCTTGTATTTTATAAATAACTAGCCTTTCCCCGCAACTTCTATGTGCAAAAATATTAAAATGTAAAATCCCGTTCTTTTCCCTTCCCGTGGGAATTTCGGGAAATCCTCTCTTAGTGCTCCCCTACGTTCCCTAAGGAACCTGCACGCCAAATTTCAGCTCTCTACAACCAGTAGTTTCGGCTCTGCGTTGATCGATCTGTCAGTCAGTCAGTCAGTTTCTTGTTTTATATATATAGATATAACCGCTATTTTTTTGATCACCAGGATTGAATGCGGCAATACAACCCGCTGTCATATCATCTCAGAGAGATCCTCTAAAAAAACTGAATAGCCAGATTTATTATTATTATCCGTAGAGTGTGATCGAGTAATCTTTTGTCTCTATTTCAGATCAAACATCTTCTGGAATGCCTTGGATCTGTCTTCCTAGGAGGGACGAAGTAAGCTTTCTGGAAGAGATTACATTTACCTGTGCCTGCCTGTCTGCGGCCTGTGAGTAACAATGAAGAGACATTGTGAAACCGATCACTGCTAATCAGAACCAACCTTATCATGTGTAAAATTGTGATATATTTTGTTATACCTATTTTAATAAACTTGTCAGACATGTGTAGCAATTTTATTTTCGTGTGGCTGTGTGGCAATAAAATGTAAACCAAGAAAGAGAATATTTACTTACTGAGATAAGATAAAAAGATGAAGATAAAATGAATAATATTGGGAATGCAACACAACATTGTCTACTCTCAAACTAGGATTACCTGTGAGACGGACTGGATAAATACATATGCAAATAAAGATCCATGACATTAGTACAAATATTCATTCTCATCATAGGTAGGTAGGTAGGTACCCTGTCAGTCGTGTAGGTGTTTAGATATTTTGATAAAATAATACAATATTAGGAATTTGTAAAGTAAATTATGATATATTGAATTGAACTATTTAGTTGATAATTTTATATACTATACCTTGGACAGCTCATCGCACCAACATCTCGGTGCTCAAAGAACTCAAACTCGACCAACAATATCCGTCCATGGTTCGTCTAAGCCGAATCGTCAAATACTTCGGTCACATCTACTACTACTACTACACAGCCTTTTCACGGCCCACTGCTGGGCACAGGCCTCTCATTACGAGAGGGTTTGGGCTGAAGTCCCCATGCGGGCCCAGTGCAGATTGGGGACTTCACACACATCTTTGAATTACTTCGCAGATGTGTGCAGGTTTCCTCACGATGTTTTCCTTGACCGAATAGCTCAGTGGTAAATTCAAATTGAATTTCGCACATAAGTAAACTTACAGGTGCGAGCCGAAATCGAACCCCCGACCCTCTGCATGAAAGGCGGTGGGTCGAACCACTAGGCCTCCACGGCTTACCTTCAGTCACATAACTCGTGGAAATCCGACAAGTTGGAGAGACTAATGCTGAAGGGAAAAGACCCAGAGAGAGGAGGCCGAACAGGTGCCGCCGGTAAATGCGGCGATGCACCAGGGCGAAGATCGCTGCACATGGAAGACCGTCACAAGAAGTATGTGCCGGAGGAGGAGGATAATGTAACGAAATACACACGGATTTTTATCCTTTGATTAAAAATAGTAGTAGAAATAAATAATCATATCTAGATTAAAAATATTTCTATAATGTCAAGTAAAATATATCAAAAGTTTCACTAGTTTTATTTTTCCCCTTTACAAATATTTATTATAGAAAAAAGAAAAAAAAAATACAAAAAGTTGAAAAAGTGAGGATCGAACCCACGACTTCCACGATTTATACTTCATAAAAAGAAATCACAAAAACCACAGCGCCACAGAAGCTCTGTGATTCTCGGCGAAATTAAGCCTTGGTTTCCACTACGTTTCACTACCTCAGTATGTGTGCGTGAGTTCATTCTCGGCAGACTTGTCGCCTTTTTTCCTAAATGAAAGGTGATGTACGGATAATTATGTGAAATTGAGATGTATAATATATCCCTTCAATCGCATAGTCCATCAAAGTGTACCTTTGGGCTTGGAATTTGGCGTAAATCCTGAAAATTACAATATCTACCACCCGCGCCATCTATTATCGTAGAGGCTACATAAACCCGTGAGTTATCACCTTAAAATTGGCCAATTAGGCCAATAACTTTCCCCTGTGTAAAATTTTGCAAGCTCGACTCCCATACAAATTGGTCGACAAAACAAATCCTTTAAGTACTTCTATCCGGATATACTTTCGTGACCGGATACACTGCTGAAATGTAATAGGTACTGCATTCTTATTATTCGGCTCTTATATTCCTTTCCTGTATATTACATAAATGCAACCATTTATGTTGCGCTTTTAAATTACACGAATATCTTCTAAAATTGAAGATGTTCTTCGAATTTCTTCGCTTGATTGAAATTGAGAATTGTATTCACGATATTTGCAGCAGTAAAGCTAGAGACACGAAGTTCGCTAAACCTAGGCTTGACTTTAAGAAAGTACTGATGCGTTTGGACTACAGTTTTTTAAAGATGGATAAGATGACTTTATTAAAAACTTAGGTATATTCTTAGTTTATTTTTTTCTAGCCGTTTGCCCACGACTTCGTGCCGTGTAAACTTAAAATTTGTTATACACGCTCAACCGCAATGATATCGGGTCTTTTTGTAAAGGTTATTCCACAGAAACTGACCCAATTTCATTGCGGTTGAGTGTATATAGATGGTTATAGTTATAGAAGTATTAAAAAACTGGTATAACCCATGGAAACATTGGGATAAAAAGTATCCTATGTTATTCCCAGGGTCTCAAACTATATCCATATCAAAATATCATTCAAATCGCTCTAGTCGTTGTGAAGGAAGGACAAACAAACACACGTTCACATTTATATTATTAGTTTGTATACTTTTTACTTTAGTATTGCGCCGCCGAATAGACCATATTGCCCTTCAGCACTGAAACAGTACCATTTTTAGCTTAAGAATGACGAAATTAAGAATGACCACATTTTATGGTTCTTTCAATCATGCCCCCTTGTTATTGTATTTGCAATGTTTGGTGATGTTATTTGATATTAAACTACTAGCTCACATACGGATCCGAAACGTGGACGCTCACACAAGCAAGTATGCACCAAATTAAAGTAGCACAAAGAGCAATGGAGCGGGCCATGCTAGGGATAACACTGCTTGATCGAGTACAGAACACCGAGATACGGCGCCGAACCAAGGTTGTCGATGTCGGTCTAAGAATAGCACAACTTAAGTGGAGATGGGCGGGACACTTGGCAAGACGGGTTGATGGCAGATGGTCAAAGTCCGTTACGGAATGGTGGCCAAGATTGGGTCGACGATCAGCAGGCAGACCATCAGCTCGCTGGTCGGACGACATTTGGCAGTTGGCAGGGAAGCGGTGGATGAGACTGGCTCAGGACCGGGTAGAATGGCGTAAGAGTGAAGAGGCCTTTACTCAGCAGTGGGTGTATATAGGCTGATATATAAACTACTAGCTGACCCTGCGGACTTTGCACCGCCTTAGATTTTTTTTTGGGTATGAAAAATAGTTTACATCCTATTCTCAGAGATAACACTCTAAATTTCATAAGATGATAATGCGCTGCGGCTAGACTCCACTAACCTTGACAGATAATTTGAAACGAAGGAGGACCAAGTTAATTCAGTGTAAATAATTAGTAAATTTCAAGCTTATTCAATTCAAATATCGCAACGGAGGTAAAATCACTGTAGCGTAAAGACGATGTCTAATAAATAACCTCATTGACATTGTCTGCCTTCTAGTTTTCAAGTAAAGTCCAAACATCCTAACGAACTAACAATAACTCCAGGCACGGTTTTAGCTTAGTACTCGTTAACCGTTTTTTCATGGTACCCTGTCTTATTTAGATTTAAGTAATATTATTATTTTCTCAGTAAATACAAATACAAATTCGTTTATTCTCCATAATAGCATGTAACATGTATTTCTTAGCTTAACAAATCACACAGGCACTCCGTTGTTTAACAAATAATAATAGGCATTTACTATGGAAAAAGGGTATGGGCACAGCTAATGCTGATTTTAAGCCCATCCGACGTCAATATTGATGGCAATTATGTTCCAGTTTTACAACAAACAATCAACGAAGTAATGTTTAATTAGCACATAATATTATAAAAAAGATCAATCAATTTGAATTAACCACTGTGCTTTACGGTGAAGGAAAACATCGTGAGGAAACCTGCACGCATCAGCGAAGTAATTCAAAGATGTGTGTGAAGTCCCCAATCCGCACTGGGCCCGCGTGGGGACTATAGCCCAAACCCTCTCGTGATGAGAGGAGGCCTGTGCCCAGCAGTGGGACGTAAATAGGCTGTAGTAGTAGTAGTAGTAGTAGATTATAAAAAATACAATTTCTTATAGGTACAGTTTTCTTGCTTTACTATAGTAAGTGATTTATGTAAATCTTTTGAGAAATAAATGTTCTTAAACCATATGAAAGAATGTACATTTCCTCCTTCCTGGGCGGCATGGCGTAAAAGAAAGTTGAAATATTAATTAGATTCCGTTTTCACCCATTGCGTATGGAACTCTCAAAAAACATGGGTAGGGTACATTGACCTTCTCGAAGAAGTAATAACATATGGACGAACAGTGCCTAACAGAATATGTGAAAATATATGGAGCAAACTGACATTAGAAAATATGTTCCAATATGCTAATAACGCCTTTTTATAACGAAGGCCAAACGGATGTCCGAGCTGTTCGGGCACCCGTTTTGACGGGGCCATTTTTCTCCGGTTGATTGTGAATCTTTACTTATAATAGATTAATGGTAGGGTAGGGCCCGGTGTATATACATGCGGCGTTGAAAAAAGCCGTGGTGGCCTAGCGGTTCGACCTACCGCCTCTCATGCCGAGGGTCGGGGGTTCGATTCTGGCTCGCACCTCTAAGTTTACTTACGTGCGAAGTTCAATTTGAATTTACCATGAGCTTTTCGGTGAAGGAAAACACCGTGAGGAAACCTGCACGCATCTGCGAAGTAATTCAAAGATGTGTGTGAAGTCCCCAATCCGCACTGGGCCCGCGTGGGGACTATAGCCCAAACCCTCTCGTGATGAGAGGAGGCCTGTGCCCAGCAGTGGGACGCAAATAGGCTGTAGCAGTAGGGCCCGGTGTACGCCTGGACGGCTACCAACTTAAGAATATTGTAAAGCTCACCGTGTTCTGGTATGAGAAGCCACCCTTAGGCCCAAGTTTTCAGCATATTGTAACATGTGTAGCTCTGTCGATTCTCTGGGTTGTGGCAGAATACCAGTGTTTTGCTCTAAAGAGTAAAGCTATACGCTGAGCTATGACCCTTTTGTAGTACTGCACCGCACGATTTCTTTTGTGTTTGTTATCTTTTATTTTTACTCTGTTTTTTTTTCTTTTTACTATTAACACTCGATAAATTGTATACCTACTGTGTTCTGTAGTACTCAAATAAACGTTTTATATATCTATCTATCTATCTACCTACTAATAAGTCATTAAAAGCACCAATACGATATATATTCATGTAAACCACTACAATTTCCACTCGTAAGGTAAATTCAATCTAGAGCCGCGTTGAAGACGCGCCAAGTCTCAGATGACAGTCCTCTCTCACTCTGACAGGTGCCGCTAGTGTGACACCTTGCGTTCCGTTCTACTCATAGTCTTGTCAAACTAGTGACGTGGCTAAGAATCCGTCTAATACTACTTACTTATTTAATCTTATTCTAATACCCGTGTAAAACTGCATTTAATCAACCTTAAACATACTTCGCTCTGAAACTACTACTGAAGCGTTTGAAATGATAGTAAATCGAATTAGATTGTCTGTTCATCTTCTGTCTCCATCTGGTTGGCCCAACTCGCAGTCCTTATACCGAGTACTCCATTAAGATGCCCCGATAGTAACTTGAACTCCGAGTATTCCATTAGTTAGGGGCTAAATCACGTTGATGGCCGCTTACTTTGTTTTTGATAATTTAGGAGAAGCGCTCGGTATAGTATAATGAATAGGCTTTCATGTTGTTTGCAGGTGTTTTAGGGTTATCAAGCCGAGTTCACAGGAGATCATTTAATATGCAAATTCATAGTTTTAAGTGAACAATGTTTTTGCTTCGTCAAACACACCTCTTCATATACCTAAAGTGAAAAGGGCACGGCACTGCAAAACATTGCATTAATAAATAAAAGTTAATATACATGCGGCGTTGAAAAAAGCCGTGGTGGTCTAGTGGTTCGACCTACCGCCTCTCATGCCGAGGGTCGGGGGTTCGATTCTGGCTCGCACCTCTAAGTTTACTTACGTGCGAAATTCAATTTGAATTTACCATGAGCTTTTCGATGAAGGAAAACATCGTGAGAAAACCTGCACGCATCTGCGAAGTAATTCAAAGAGTGTAAAGTCCCCAATCCGCACTGGTCCCGCGTGGGGACTATAGCCCAAACCCTCTCATGGTGGCTGTAACACAAGTAATCCAAGATTCCAATTTGAATGCAAATCCGGAATGAACAAATTAAATACTACCGATAACAAATAACTGTTTATATACCTATCCGTATCAATGTCTCTGGCCACAAATAATGGAACGGGACAATGGATTCCGAATTAAATCCTAAAGTTTAAAAAGTCGGATTCGGTATGAACCAATATTCCGACATAATTAATTAGATGTGAAATCACAACTTTATCAAAATGAAGCTGACAAGGTTGAAAAGTAATGATTTCTAACTGGTAAATTGACGTTTGGGAGACTCTCCAATTTGATTTGTTTTCCCTATCTACTTTTCCCCCTTATAGTGGCCACAAATAAGCTAACGAAACAATTGATTCCAATTTTGAAGCAACCCATTAAAAAAATCGAAGCAAAGAAAGGTTCGTTCGATACGCTCGCTCGTTCCCTTCTCAGGGTTGAATTACCAAACTTCGATGATTAAATGAATTTCGCTTTTGTTTCGCATTGTTTGTTTTATCTAGAGCAATCTTCATTAATGGATGAAAATAATGTGATATTCTATCGCTGGGGTTGGGGCTAACGCGGGTAAACTTGAGCCCTGCAAAATAATATGCATATAGAGAATAATTGAAAAAAAGCGAGATGTTATTATAATGTTATAATACCGGGCTTGAGGGGGTGTTTAGCCTCGAAAGCCGCTATGATTTTACAAGGAGAAACACTTCGGCAATCAAATACGGAACGAAAGGAAATCGATGATGGAAAGGTACTCACCAGAAGGCTGCTTTCACGATTCACTGTCACTAAGTATCACCAGGTAAAGTTCTCTTCGAAACAGTTTTTATTTAGAAGACGCGCGCGTTATGTTGTTTTCTTATAAGAAAGTGAAGAAGGCGGACGGTGGGAATGCTACGTGGATAAAATCGGAGAATGATATTTGTGATCTTCTTAAAGATAAGTGAACCTATAATAAGATAAGTTTACACTGTTTATCTTACCTATATAAAATTCACACCTTTACATAACATAGAATACATAGAAGACCAATCAGTTAATTATGTATGTGTTGATGATGTAAAGGAATTTTTTGAGTCATCAGATGACAATAGGGGCTTATGTTTTCTTCATGTTAATATTCGATCCATAAAAAAACATTTCAACGAACTACTATTATCCTTGAATAAATACCTAGACCAGATTGATATCCTTATAATTACAGAATCAAATATTAACTTTTCTCTATTACCATTTTATTACATCAGCGGTTATAATGTACATCATTTGATTAGAGCTGATCGAACCGGTGGAGGTGTACTAGTGTACACTCGATCGGTCCTTTCTGCGAGTAACGTGAGCGAAAATGTACCACTTGCCAGCGCGATGCGCTCGGCGGAGTGCGTTTCCATGACAATTGATCACAATGGATTTCATATTTACTTAATATGTATATATAGGCCTCCTAAAATAAATAATCAAAATAAAATAGCTCAATTTTTAATTGAGCTTCGTTCACTACTTCAAGGTCTGCCTCCAAAATCTAAAGTAATTATGTGTGGAGATCTTAATATTAATATTTTAAATAGTCAGGATAGTCTGGTATGTAGTTATGAAAACTTAATGGCAGAATTTGGTTTTATAAAATGCATCAATGACATTACACGTCGGGAGATATTAAATTATAATATAGTAGAATCTTGCCTAGATCACATATATATAAGAGGCCACTAACGTTAACTCAGCTGTGATAAAACACAAAATATCCGACCATTACTTTATTTCGGCAAAGGTAGAATGGAAACGCGCTCCTCCTCACGCGCTGGCGCTAGCGGCTCGCGCCGGCAGCGGCGGCGCGCGCACGCGCACGCGTGTGGTGCTGGACAACCGTATGGTCAGGGAGAAATTACTAGCTACTGACTTTGACCAACTGTTATCTATCGAGTGCCCCATAGAATTATATGAAGCTTTTAGTGATATGTTCTTAAACGTGTATAAAGAATGCTATAAAACGGTAACCGTGAACACTAGTAATAGAAATAATAAAAGATGGATAAATACTAACTTGAAAGCTATGATAAAAGAAAGAGATAAGTTATTTGAAATCTGGTGTAATGAACCAAAAAATATGATAAAAAGATTAAATTATACTAAATATAGAAATAAATGCTTCAAGGCTGTAACAAAGAGTAAAAGTGATTACGATAAGCAAAGTATAATAGATTGTAATAGAAATATTAAAAAAATATGGGAGAAAATAAATATGATGTTAGGTAATGAAAAGAAATCTTTAGATACTGTTATTTTAAATAATATAAAAAGTCAAGGTAGTGTTAAAAATATCTGTGATGATTTTTCGCAATCTTTTTCTAGTGAAATTGATCTCATTAAACATGTTTGTAATGATAAGTGGTTAGACAGAAATACGTATGTTAAGGACGCGAACATGTGCATGAGATGGCAGCCGGTAAATAGTGCGAGTGTTAACAGGGTAATAAATAAAATGAGCTCTCAAAAGTCTCCAGGCAGCGATCTCGTGCGCATGTCAGATTTAAAAATGGTGTCAAATAAAGTTAGTCCTATAATTGCTAAGCTAATTAACCTATCAGTAAGTAAATCTATTTATCCTGTTAAGCTGAAGAACGCTATAGTCCGTCCGATCTATAAAAAAGGTGACCATAAAAAATACTCTAACTATAGACCGATAGCCATACTCTCATCCATAGATAAAATTGTAGAAAAATGTATAACCACTCAGTTAGGAACATATTTTAATAAAAATAATATAATAAACAAATGTCAACATGGATTTCAAAAACACAAAAGTACATACACACTTCTATCAAAATTCACAAACGAGATTAACTGTTACTTAGCTGATAAAAAATTTGTTGTTGCAATATTTTTTGATTTTAAAAAAGCTTTCGACACGTTAGAAATAGGTACATTGTTGAACGCTATGGATGAGTGTGGCGTGAGGGAGCCGCTGAACCACTGGTTCCGCGACTACCTCTCCGCGCGCACTTTCCAGGTGAAGGTGGGTGAGGCGCTCAGTGACGAACGGGGAGTGGCGTGCGGCGTGCCGCAAGGCTCCGGCTGCGGCCCGCTGTGCTACCTCATGCACGTGAACAGCCTGTGCGGCGTGCTGCGCCACAGCTCGGCGCACATGTTCGCGGACGACCTGTGCGTCCTGCGCGCCGGCACCGACCTCGCCGACACCTGCGCGTTAATCCAGGAAGATGTCGACTCCGTAGTGAAATGGTCGCACGACAACGGCATTGTTCTCAACTCAGATAAAACTCAATTAATGATAATTCACTCACCATACTTAATTCCCAAAGATCAGTCTGCTCCCATCTATACACACCAATTCTCATGTTTTCATAATAATTTAGCATCATGTAAATGTAAGCCTTTAGAACGCGTAAATTCTGTAACTTATCTCGGTATGAAAATAGATGTTAATTTCTCCTGGTCAATACATATAAACTATTTATGTGATAAATTAAGGATCTTATTAGGTAAATTTTATCATTTAAGCTTTAAAGTTCCTATGAGCACTCTCAAGTGTCTCTATATGTCATTAGTAGAGTCAATTATAGGTTATGCGCTTGATTGCTACGGACTAACTTTTAAAACTAATTTGGACAAAATAGAAAAATTCCAAATTCGATTTTTGAAACTTCTTGTTAATAAAAAAGTAGCTAGTAAATGTAAAGATAACCCTTCAAAACTTTTCAAAATATGTTAAATCCTTCCGGCCAGTTACAAACATAAATATCTATTAGCAGTTAATCAACACGGCAATCAAGAGTATAACCTATGCAAAACTAGTCACGGTCACGACACCAGGTCGACAGCTGCGGGCAAGTACGACGTCCCCAGGATCAACAACTATTATGGCGACAGAACTGTCAATAAACGCTTACCATATATATTGAATAACGTGCCTGCAGCTATCCGACATGAAAAGAATAAAAATAAATTCAAAAGATTATTAAAAAAACACTATTTTGATATTATATAAAAACTTATCCTAATATTAATATTAGTATATAGCCTAGTAATTAATGGCTAAGATAATAATGTATAATTGATTAATATTCGTGATCCCGCAGTCAAACTGTACTCCAGTTTTGTGGGACTATTTTTATTCATTCGATTGTATTTGTTCTCAATAAATAAATAAATAAATAAATAAATAAATAATTGCTTTACAGATAGAGTAAAAAAAAACATCAAAAATTCACTTGGGGCACTTCTACACGTCAAAAATTAATTCACTAGAGCTTCCAAGACCCATTGCTTGAGAAGAAGCGCCGCAACAAACTCAGCAGAAGGCCTTTTTTTAAATTCTACATATTCGCATTATATGTATGAAATACATATATGTATAGGTACGTACTAAAATTACTATTAAGGGATGTATAGTCCCAAACTTAAACTTAAATCTAAGATTTTAGACATCTCTGTAGACAATTTTTATTTTTGGTTAATGAAAGAATCTTTTATTTTAGCCATAAATATTAGTTGTAACAGGATTTCAATAAGTACGTCATCGTTCGTATTTTAAATACTTGAACGATTTCATGTTATACTGAAATTCTGCCTCAATAATATTTCAATTTTAAATCGCTGCTCTGTATTTCAACGGAATCATAATCCTTATCTAGAAATTAATAAGCCTTTTGTAAGGGATTCGGTTGTTCGCTCATATAAATGGCAAAAACCCAATGACACGATAGGACGTCGAGTCGTGGCACGGTGCGATGCCGTGTCGTGGGAATATACACCGGTACAATCTTAACCGTAAAACTTACTCCACCGCCTCGTATCGTATGTCATTGGTTTTAGTGTCATTTACGATGTCGTGTCTATAATATCAACATTATATACGTTATAAAGTGTCCCAAAACCAACGATAATTCGTGGAAAGTCGTATCGTAGGTATAGTGTCATTCACGAGGTCGTGTATTATAATACCAACGTTATATTAGATTGTGGAGACTGGCCGAGTATAATCGGTATGTTGACACATTTTCTTTCGACTATAGGTATTTTTAAGCGTAGAATTGCGTTTGTTACTTAGTCTTTTGATAGCTCTGGTAAAGTAATGATCTCTGAAAATATAATATGAATTTTACATAAAATCTATTTATTTATTAATTAGGGAAGTGTTAGGGCAGTATTAGGGCCAGTCTGCGAGATATAGATTTCTTAATTAGCTAGACATCATCCTGATGCCCAGCGAGTCTCCGTGTCTTCAAGTTCCACTGCTGATCTCCGTGCCTACATACAGTATCTACGCGAGCTGACACCAACCCCCCCCCCCCCCCCCTACAATACGTTATAAAGTGTTCCAAACCGACGATAATCCGTGGACAATTGTATCGTAGGTATAGTGTCATTCACGAGGTCGTGTATTATAATACCAACGTTATATACGTTATAGTGTCCCAAAACCGATGATGATGTCGTGTCTATACACGACATTGCGAATGACACTATCTAGATACAACTGTCCACGGATTTATTATCGCCCACGGATTTATGGACAGTCGTATCTAAATAGTGTCATTCGCGATGTCGTGTCTATAGTAATAAAGTTTTATACGTTATAGAATGTTCCAAAACCGACGATAATCCGTGGACAG
Organism: Aethes cnicana; assembly: GCA_963971205.1. Classification (NCBI taxonomy): domain Eukaryota; kingdom Metazoa; phylum Arthropoda; class Insecta; order Lepidoptera; family Tortricidae; genus Aethes; species Aethes cnicana. The sequence continues at coordinate 12,728,201 of OZ020282.1, forward strand.
CTCGAATAATTTCGTCTTTTACAAAAACTCCAATATCTCGAAAACCAAGACACTTTTTCAGAACCTCTATTCTGCAGGTATTTAACAGCTCTGTCAGCTGTCCTAGAAACACTACCTGAAACATTGAGCATTTCTACCATACGTTCCCTGTCAGCTTGTTCCCTGTTTGGAAGTTCCCAACTTAGACGAGCGCAGTTCTGGACCGCTGTTAATTCTTGATGCATTCTGAATTTCATACAGACTGTAACGGAACTATGAGTTTACATACAAGTAATATTTGATTCGACATGTACTATGCAGCTCGTTTTCACGACTAGTGAATTCTGCAGGTACACACATAATAGGGCTGAGACCTGGGTTATTACTAAAGAGATTGTCCATAAACTTCAGGTGCCTCAAAGGGCCAAAGATAGGAAACTGGTGTCCGTTATGCTGAGAGACCGTAAAGAGTGCATCATGCAATCATTTCAGCCGATAGACGTTCACTGCTGCACATAGGCCTCCCCCAAGGCGCCACTCTGACCGGTCCTGTGCCACTCGCATCCTCCGCGTTCCCGCAACCTTTACAAGGTCGTTCGTCATCTTGTTGGAGGCCTATACCGACAGCTCGTCTACCGGTTTGCGGACGCCACTCCAGAACTTTCTGGCCCCATCGACCATCAGTCATGCGAGTAGTATGCCCAATTGCCCACTGCCACCTTAAGGCTCGCAATTTTTCGGGCTACGTCGGTGACCCTAGTTCTACTGCGGATATCCTCATTTCTGACTCTATCACGCAGAGGAACCCCGAGCATAGCCCTCTCCATTGCCCTCTGGGTGACTTTGAGCCTTCTTATGGGGTCCATCGTACGTACATCGTACATCGTTAGGAGCATATGCCCCACCCATAAGGATAATTGTCATTGTGACGCTTTCAAACTGTAACAACAGAGGCTTGGGTCTGGTACAGTCGACGTCAAAGAGATATTTACACTTTTGGACCTTAATACAACGGAATAGGGTGAAAAGGTGCAAACATCTCTTTGGCGTCGACCCTACATCGTAAGCTTCGGCATGGAAACCAGATTTTAAATATCCCCCAGGATTATCACCTGCAACAGGCCTTATTTATCACTTCACAAAAAATTAACCTTGTTTCATACACGAGAGGCATCCCGTCTCTTGGTTATAAACAAAGTGAGGTAGAAACGGCTTTTTTATACCGCCAGATGCGGTCAAAAGAAACGTTTTACGAGCTCGCACCCATAAAAGTCTATTAAACAATTGTAGTACTATAAAAAGGGGCGCCGACAGCTTTATTATGACTTGGATTAAAATTACACCGTAATGGGTCGATAACAAGAACATTGTGGGCTATAATGATGGTAAACGGAGTACTTATTTCGTAGATGATAATAAGTAATTTAATAAGAGGTAATTAACACCAATGTTTTTGAGTTATTGCGATGTTCTTGAATTATTTACAACGAGTTTTTACCCTCGACTTCGTCTGCAGGGACTTTAACACTTTATTTCCAAATCCAGAATACTTTAAAAACCTTTTCCGGAATAACGGGATTTCCGAGATTCCCGGGATTACGGGATTTGTGGGATTTCCGGGATTTCTATTCAAAGTCCTCTTACGGGGACTCTCTAATGTTTTCCCGGGATTTTACCGGGATTACCCGGGATTTCCGGGATAATTAGCCTATAGCTTATTCTAAGTTACTAACTGTTTGCCAAATTTCATGCAAATTGGTTGAGCTGTTTTAGAGTGATTGAGCAACAGACATCTAAACATCCAAACACACAAACTTTCAGCTTTATTATATTAGTAAGATTCAATTTTTTTAAATCAATAATCACGGCAGTGGGCCCGACAAGTTCGTGACACCGGCCGTCTAAGTATGTAGGTATATATATACGCGTATCGTTTCAAGCCACTAACGACCCCCCCATATAATAATAATGGCTATAAGAATAATGTGCAGTATATATCTAGTATTTAAGGTCTAGTTTTTAATATTTTGCTGCACCCTGACATAGTACTTAAGTGAAATGTTACACCCTGTAAAGAACATGGCATAGCAATAAATGAGTATGAGTATCTCGAGATCCTCTAGACCGTAAAGACAATAGAATGAATTCACTGGGTCGACGCACCCCTTTAACTTAGCTGGATAAGTGCCACGGATTTGGGTATAGATAGACTCGAGAAATGCTCACTTATTCTGTGACATGTTATGATATCGGCATTTAGAAAAGCTTTTCAGTTAATAAAAACAGCGTGTGTAAACTTACTTTACCTTTACCTTTAAATATGGGAGAAATCGTTGTCCGTTGTTACTTTGGTCCCCACCCGAATGATTTTCCACTCGCGTTATGTATGTAATGAACACTTTATTGAACTGCACACATTCAAGCAGCAGTACCTACATATAAACTAGTAGTTTATGTAACTGCTTCATAAATTTCATAATTCAAGTCCTTAAAACACAAGTGGGGTTTTATGAAATGAGCCGCCAAGCGAGTTTCATAATAACATCGCACGAGTACAGTGTTTTAAAGTCTAATTATGTATAGTTGCATACACAACTTTATCTCCCTACACTCTTTTTATAAATCCTCTAAGATGCTTCAAAATCTGTCCACAATGGCGGCAATGTCAGTATCTCAAATTCGATTTTCAAAAAGCATAGACTAAATAGAGCCAACATTTGAATTTGGAACAAACTTTCGTTCTATCTGACTGGAGAATATAGGCGGGGATTGCTGTTCGAAGATGTTCCAAACGTCATTACAACATCGAATACGATTTTGAAAAATGAATTTTACTGTATGTCTACAGATAGGAAATTGGCTTTGACAGAAATCGCTGTCATAACGGATGTCATAATTACCAATTTTTAAAAGCACCATAGAGGCTTTATGATATTTATTTAAACTCTTTATTGCACAAACAAAAAAAAGGCCATGTACAAAAGGCGGAGGCGGTTTCTACCAGTGAAGCTGAGAACATTTACTTAGATTAGATTAGATTAGATTAGATTATATTAGATTCTTTAGCCTTTAGTGCTTTGGGTAGCTACGTCTAAACACTATCAATTCATGTCACATATTGTGTTAGCTTTAACTAAGAACTAGTATTAAAGCCTTCATTTCTGTATTTAATTTTAACAAGCACCGACTTAAAACTGGCCATAACGAACATTATTTCTGGGCAGTAAATTCTCAGCCAGTGTGGGCACAGCGTTCCCGTTGCAGCGAGTGCACCTGTTACAGTTTTAGATGCGTACAACAGCCGCTGTGTCAACTAACTGCAGCAGACGACCCGCTACAATGTTTAAGCTGTTACATTTAAGTGGTACTTACGAACATTGTTGAAAAATATCAGATGGTGAGCTGCTGCGTTTTAAGTGGCTTTGGTGATTTTTTTTTACGTATTAATTATAATCTAAATATATAAAACTCAAAGGTGACTGAGTGACTGACATAGTGATCTATCAACGCACAGCCCAAACCACTGGACGGATCGGGCTGAAATTTAGCATGCAGGTAGATGTTATGACGTAGGAATCCGCTAAGAATGGATCTTGCAAAATTCCCACGGGAACGGGAAAAATCGGGATTTACTTTTTAATATTTCTGCGCATACGAAGTTGCGGGGAAAAGCTAGTGTTGCATATTAGACTATTAGAATTTGTTATATTGCAATATGAGCTCTTTATAACAACACCAACTTATGGAATAAATAACGTACCTACCTACAGAAAAATGTTGTATCAGATATATCAATATTCTTCGAGAGGGAACATTGAGGCATTTTTTCAATAGTCTATTATTATTCAACAACGCTCTTATCAGGTCGTCGTCATGTACTTATCATGACGAAGCTTGGCAAGTAAGTGCTTTACCTATATTTTATGTCGATTGGATGAAAATGCAATAATATGGTACCACCGAGCTGATCTGATGATGGAAGCGATGCTTTGGTTTTTTAAACTGGGTACCTATTAATAATTTATTTTTAACTAGAAGGTACTTTACTAATTTCAACCAACTTGAATAAATGAAAACTATTTTTTTTTCTGGCCCCTTGGAGACTACACATCTCTAAGATCTTAGATTTAAGTTTAAGTTAGGGACTATACATCCCTTCAATGTAATTTTAGTACGTACCTATAGGTCTAGGAAGCGCTGGTAAATTCTTTTTCTGACTTGTAAAAGTGCCGCTATGTGTCCAATTTGCTGAATAAATGATTGAATTGAATTGAATTGAATTGAATTAATTAAACATATCATTTTTGTACTATAAGGGGGCAAACGAGCAGACGAGCTACTTGATGGGAGGTAGTCATCGTCGCCCATGGACAGGGGCAACACCAGAGCGGTCAATGCTTTGCCGGCCTTTAAGGGCTCTATCCACTCGCTTCTTGAAGATCTCCATGTCATAGCGCGACAGAAACACCTCATCTTAAGTCAGAATAAAATAAAAAAAGCAAGATTATAATTACGACCAACTAACTTTTATCAATTTTATATTCATGACTTGAAGAACTTTATTGAATAACTCAAGAACCTCGTTGATATATCTGGAACAAATTCATCTTAGTCAATATCTACGTTATTCTACATAGTATCCGTAGAATTTGAGGAATAAATTTAGCGTTCCCAGGCCAGTGCGATTTATTATTCGCAAAGTCCACACTTTGCGCTGAAAACATTTTCGAGTTATGCTGTACTGTTTAAGAAAATGATATATTTTTAAACTTTCCCCTTTGGTTGGAATAAATAAGTGAAATATTATTTCGGCGCTTCCTGGCTCGTTTTCGGCTATATTTTATGATGCTTTTACTTTTCATTTACTTGCAAGTTTTTCGTATATTCATCAACGTAAATTCCAACCTTCTGTTCTTATTTATTGTTTTCATAACAATTACGTATTTTATTCTTGTGAATATCTCCCAAGATCCACGTTTGGGGAAACGAAGATATTCTATAGTTGCGTAACGTTAGGCGTACCCATACAAACATAATGGTAAACAATGTTATTAGGTATTCTTTTATATTTTCCTCATCTGTCCAGGTAGCCTTAAATCAGGACACGTATAGAGTACCTAATATTAACTCTAAATAGAAAAATAAAATTATGCTAAATAAAAATACGACGACGACATTAGAAAAGAGCCGATAGTTTTAAAACCGAAACCGAAACTTTTTCTATATACTTAATCACAGTCAGGGGCTTCTCGAAATGCCAGCAGCGGCAGCAGGCTGTCAAATGCGTGCGCACGCCGCGGCGCCGCGTTATTACAGTGATTTGGTAATATTTACCTATGTAATGTCCAAGTTGTATTGTTGTAATTGTGTATCGATGCTATAAACAAATAAACTTGTAAAACCAACAGTTCCATTCCCTTACTAACAGTAGTACTTTTTACGTACTTATTCTGTGTCACAGCTAAGGACACTAACTTAGATATCAAATCAAAATCAAATTTACTCTCATAAAATGGTTTAGAACAAATGGATTTTGCCTGACGCCTACACTAGGCGCAGCCTGGATGGTGTGGGCGGCTAAACGGTTTACAAATCCGAGTTGGCGGCTTAACGAAAAAAAAAAACGAAAATTTGTACAAAGGTCCAAGACTCAGGCGTGCCTGTTCTCTGCGAGGCGGAGCCCTTTCACCCTGGCTCCAACTTTCCGGAATGTATCCGTACCGATTACAACCATCTAAAACTTCTAGATCTGGACCTTAGATCCAATCTGAAATTTGCCTCTACCATCGAGCTCTACCATGGCAAAGACTCATCATCATCATCATTTCAGCCGAAAGACGTCCACTGCTGGACGTAGGCCTCCCCCAAGGCTCGCCACTCAGACCAGTCCTGAGCTACTTGCTTCCACCGGTTTCCCGCGACCTTCACGAGGTCGTCGCTCCATCTTGTTGGAGGCCTACCGACAGCTCGTCTCCCGGTTCGCGGGCGCCACTCGAGAACTTTCCGGCCCCACCGACCATCAGTCCTGCGAGCAATGTGCCCCGCCCACTGCCACTTAAGGCTCGCAATTCTTCGGGCTATGTCGGTGACCTGGTGATGACAAAGACTGCTGCTAAAAAACTTGGTGTCCTTTATAAGGTGGGGCGGTATTTCACACGGGAGCAGCTGGCTAAGCTTTATCAAGCTCAGATTCGCTCGTGTATGGAATACTGCTGTCACCTTTGGAACGGTTTTGCCAAGTATCAGTTGGCCGGTTTGGATTCAGTGGAGCGCAGGGCTCGGAGGCTAATTGGTGACGCTTCGATGTTCAAGTTACAAAATCTTGAGCATCGGCGGAGAGTGCTTTTCCGTTTTTTACCGGATACGTTTTGTTGAGTGTTCTCCTGAGAACACTGAACGGAGTATCGACTAGAAACTAATGCAAACTCTCCCCCGTCTGAATGTCGGGTGATGAAAAGGTGACGGTGGAACCAGGTCATGTCAAAGAAACGCTTTGCATCATCATTTCTTATGCGGACTGCTAAGGAATGGAACTCTCTTCTGTCCTCTGTTTTCCAGACAGCTATAATCTAGAGATCTTCAAGACTAGAGTGAATAAGTATTTACTGACCCAGTGAGCTACACCTTTGGCCTCATCGTCTCTTACCATCAGGTGAGATAGAGGTCAATCGCTAGTCAGTCGTAAAAAAAAAGATAGTATGGTTAATACTTAGTAAGTAAATACAAACTGTGTTATCTACTTATCTACATATTAGTCAGAAAGTAAGTATAGATACCTACTTTAAAATAAAATCCTATCACACAAAAAAAGCAGTTCATCCGTGGCAAAGCTACGTGGCTACGGATACACAGACAGATATCTCTTTTTTGTATCATGGGTGAAAGCACTGGTTTATCTTATTGAATTTCGCAACTCCGATATAGGTATCAATGAGAGGTGAACTCGCAAACATTAAACCTTTTTCGATTAATAGCCGGAGGAAGCCGACATTTTACACGAATCCTGTAAAGGGGACCCGAAATTAAATTTTGTCCCCAACCGCACTGTGATTTGGGTCGCAACGACCTTTCTCGTGTTTTCACAAAATTTCTGTGGTTATTAAAATTCTTGTTATTCGTTATAGACACAATGACGAAAATAATAAAGGGTATTAAACCATTGTCTACTTATGTAGTTGGAAAAAGTATCAAAGAATAAATCGTAACCAGTCGTTGTTGAACTATAACATAAATATTTAATTAATTCGTACAGTAAAAAGTACAAACAAGTAGGAAACAGCCGTGGTGGCCTCTCATGCAGAGGGTCGGGGGTTCGATTCCGGCTCGCACCTCTAAGTGTGCGAAATGCGAGCTTTTCGGTGAACGAAAATATCGTGAAGTAATTCAAAGATGTGTGTGAAGTCCCCAATTAGCGCTGGGCCCTCGTGGGGATCGGGAGGAAACCTGCACGCATCTGCGAAGTAATTCAAAGATGTGTGTGAAGTCCCCAATCCGCACTGGGCCCGCGTGGGGACTATAGCCCAAACTCTCTCGTGATGAGAGGAGGCCTGTGCCCAGCAGTGGGACGCAAATAGGCTGTAGTAATAGTAAAAAGTAGCCTGCAGCCATTTCCAGTTTAAAATAAATAATCAATTAAATATGAGTGAAGTTACGAAAAGTAATTAAGGCGAAGCAATGAAAATAAAGGTTTTATGGATTTAAATTTTTCATTAGTCACGGCACTTTACAAAACGTTTTTATGTTTTATTATTCATTATATTTCACTTCAATTTGTAGGATCACTTTTCTGATTGAATAACTTTTATGCCAGAGAAAAAATATCGATAAGACCTCTTCAAAAACAGATATTTTCATTTTACAGTCGAATGGGACGGACTCTACGTGACCATTATTTTAATTTATTACTTAGG